>CABHPH010122627.1:0-12298 GCA_902168325.1 Peromyscus nudipes | reverse complement strand
CTGCCTGGATGCCTCCCAAACAGATCAAGCCAATGAACTGTCTCACCCATTCAGAGGGCCTGATCCAGTTGGGGGCCCCTCAGCTATTGGTTCATAGTTCATGTGTTTCCATTCTTTTGGCTATTTGTCCCTGTGCTTTATCCAACCTTGGTCTCAACAATTCTCGCTCATACAAACCCTTCTCTTTCTGGCCAATTGGACTCCTGGAGCTCCACCTGGAGTCTGGCCGTGGATCTCTGCATCTGGTTCCCTCAGTCATTGAATGCGGTTTCTAGCACAGTTAGGGTGTTTGGCCATCCTATTACCAGAGTAGGTCAGTTCAGGCTTTCTCTTGACCATTGCCAGTAGTCTATTGTGGGGGTATCTTTGTGGATTTCTGTGGGCCTCTCTAGCACTTTGCTTCTTCCTATTCTCATGTGGTCTTCATTTATCATGGTCTTTTATTCCTTGTTCTCCCTCTCTGTTCTTGATCCAGCTGGGATCTCCTGCTCCCCTAAGCTCTCTTTCCCTCGACCCTTGCCCTTCATTACCCCCATTCACGTCCATGTTGTTCATGTAGATCTCATCCATTTCTCTGTCACTGGGCGATCCCTGTGTCTTTCTTGGGGTCCTGTCAAGTCAAGCTTTCCCTATTTGCAGATGACATGATAGTATACTTGAGTGACCCCAAAGATTCAACCAAGGAACTAATACAGCTTATAAACACCTTCAGCAACATAGCAGGATACAAGATCAACTCAAAAAAATCAGTAGCCCTCCTATATACAATTGACAAACAGTCTGAGAAGGAAATCAGAGATACATCACCCTTTATAATAGCCACAAATGATATAAAACACCTTGGGTAACACTAACCAAGCAAGTGAAGGACCTATATGACAAGAATTTTAAGTCTTTGAAAAAAGAAATTGAAGGAGATGTCAGAAAATGGAAAGATCTCCCATGCTCATGGATAGGCAGGATTAACATAGTAAAAATGGCAATCTTACCAAAAACAATCTACAGATTCAATGCAATCCCCATCGAAATATCAACACAATTCTTCACAGACCTGAAAAGAATAATTAATACTCAACTTCATATGGAAAAACAAAAAGCCCAGGATAGCCAAAAGAATCCTGTACAATAAAACAACCTCTTCTCTCATTTTATGCTGAGAAAAACTTGTTTAAGTAGTTTGATAATGCATTTGAGATACCAGAAAGGTCATTTGAGAAGGCAGCAGTGTGGGCTTAATAGAACTAGGCTTTGAGCAAAATATAAACTGATTTTTTCTAAAGGTCAAATTTGACTACATAATGGCCAAGTTGAAAAATAGCCACTCTCTAGGCTTCCTCTTAACATACAATCAAAATGCCAGTCCATCCCCTAGAGTTCACCTAGACAGAAAAGTAAAGATATCTGAACTCTTCAAAGAGGCATTACTGATGAGAACTGATAAGTCAGTGTGTGACCCAGCACAGCATCAGAAAACAGACAGAGATGAGGGATGCAAGACTCCAAGGCTCCCAAGTATTTTCAGGAGTGCCAAAGGAAAGTCTAAGCCAAACTTCCAAGTAAAATTGATGAGAAAAAAATTCTAGATGAAGACAGATGGAAAAGTATTAGTGATCTTCAGTTTAGAAGGAGTAAGGCCCAATTTAAAAAGCTATCACAAGTGTGACATTGCAAAGTAAATCTCTGGTCCTTAAAATTGTGTATGTTCATACCTGAGAAAATATGTTAGAATAGCTTACCAAATATTCCATAAATTGTGTAGATTTCATACCCACTCATATAGAGGGGAATATGGAGAAAGTAGGAGGGGGAAATGAAGGGAAGGGATGACCATGTTTCATTGTATAAATGCATGAAATTCTGTCTTTCTGGATCCCATTACCTATGGTTGGACACCTTGATCACCCTTGAGGTGGGGGGAGGGACTGGATCCTGCCTCAACTGAATGTACCAGGCTTTGCTGTCCACTCATGGGGGAACTTTTAGAGGAGGGGAGAAGGGGTGAGTAGGAGGGGTTAAGCAGGGGTGGAGGAGAAGGAGGTGGGATGAGAGGGGATCTGTGGTTGGTATGTAAAATGAATAAAAATTTAAAAAAATAAACAAAATCTAGACAAAAAAAGAAATTCTCAAGATAAAGATAAAATGAAAAAAGAAAATTTTACATAAACTCAGGACATAGAAAACAAAATAAAAACAAACAAAAAACTTTTTCCCAGATGTAAAATGCTGACTTCATTCATTCAAAGATCTAAGCTTAAACAAAAAAACTGAGCATGATTAATAGTCTCATAAAAGAACATCAGAGAAAACCATAAACTTTGAAAATATTCAAGAAACTGTCAAGGAACACATTATTCTATGTTCTGAAAAAACAAAACAAAACAAATAAAGGCAGAAATTGAAAGGTGTGGAAGCAGCACAACTAAGCAATCCTAATGGAAAGAATTGGTTTTATTGACCAAATAATTCTGGTCAAGGGATTTTGTTCTTAGGAAATAATTCAATAGGTGTGCATAAGCTCTTTTCACAAATATTTCCTCTTTCAATCTTATAAAAAATGACTTAAAAAAGCCAGTAAACAAGGACAAACAAACCACTGGAGCACAGTTTAAAAAAATTACAACACAAAATATCATGGAAATGTGTTAAATTTTATATTGGATAAAGTCTTCCATTTAGCTTCCAGAAAGTTCCCAAAGGTTGATGTTTAATCCCACTTACGATGAGAACGGTTTTCAGATACAAAACACCTCGAGTCAATGCCTTTTCATGGTGCATTTTCCTTCAACATTGCCATTTATCTCACAGTCAAGAGAAGTCTTGAAGACATGGATTTAGAAGCTAGTCCCAAGATGCTTTATAAGTACATATCACATTCATGTAGGAAACTATTTCAGCTTGGAGGTAAATGTTAAATAGAGGGAAATACTCCACAAAATGGGACTAGCCTCAAGGAAAAATTTTCAAAAATATTAAATGTTAAGGGCACTTTTTGATTTATCCCAGGTCTAAGGGATTTTCAGGAAAGTTTATTATTCTAAAGGAAATGAGTTGTTTTCCAGTGGGGATTTATCTTTATATTTTGTGTATAAATAAACAGGAAAGGTTAGGAGTGAAAAGAACTTGGGGTTGTAATGACAAGGTGAGCTATTGGTTATTAAGCAGCTAGACTAGAATACACTCTGTTTTAAGGACATATCCACATCTTTTGATTCAATCATTGTTAAACACTATTGACTAGTTATTATTCTTGTTCCTATTTTATAAATAAGAAAGTCATAGGACATTGGGAAATTGAGTAATTTGTTCAAAGTCACTGGCCTGGTAACCATGATATATATTGCTTCCTACTGACATGCTGGCTACAAATATTGGTGTGCTATCGTTTTGTCTTTAAGTACTCTAGGGGAAGCAGGCAACTGTGTTACTTTTCAAAATTCTTTCATTATTTCTTTTAGATCTTCTTGATTTGTGTTTGTACCTTTGCTCCATCCTCAACTTTTCCTTTTCTCTAGGGGTTTAAAAAGCACCTTATTCTGATTAAAACATGGTGTAGTAGGGGTAGAAAATGGAGATTTGGGTATTTTTGGTCCATATATGTGTCTGAAGTGTGAAGAGCATGGGAAGGGGAGCCATGCTTACTGTTATTACAGCTGTTCAAGTCTGGAAAGGAAGCCATGGAAAGGAAGAGTACCTGGCCCACAGGTGGTCCTGTGAGCTGCTAAACAATGTGCAGAAGAATTGGCTGGATGCCGTGGTACCCAGAGGCAGGACCAAAGTCATAGGTCTGTGACTAGGCGTCCATGCTGTACTTCTTTCTATTCTCTTTTTCATTATTTTAAGAAAGTAATTTTAATTAAGGGAATTATATTTTCATAGCTTTACGATGATATTTTATGGTTTATGGTGATGACACACAATTGTAACAGATGGATTTTTTTTCCAATTTGCTCCGTTTAAGTGAAAACCTATTACTGTAACTGAAACATTCATCACATTAGGTAGAAAGGAGATAATTTTAGTTTCATAATGGAGGACACTCAAGGAAATGTTCACTAATGTTTCTTGATTCCTTAAAGTTATGTGTCTGGTACTGTGGTAGTTTAAATGTAATTGGCCTTCTTAAGCTCACAGGGAGTGGTATACTGGGAGGTGTGGCCTTCTTGAAGTAGGTGTGGCCTTGTTGAAGGAAGTGTGTCACTGTAGGGGCAGGCTTTGAGGTCTCTTTTGCTTCAGCTTTGCTCAGTGTCACAGTCTACTTCCTGTTGCCTGCAAAATGTAGAACTGTCAGCTACTTCTCCAGTACAATGTCTGCCTGCACACCACCATGTTCCATCATGATGCTAATGGGCTGAACCTCTGAAATTTAAGTGAGCCACCCTAATTAAATGTCTTCCTTTATAAGAGTTGCCATGGTCATAATGTCTCTTCACAGCATTAGAAACCCTAACTAAGACAGGTACTAAACTAGGAACTAGTTATATGGGCATTTAGAAATACAGGAGTATATTATGGATGAATGTGACTAACATACAGAGGTATTCACATACCTTTGTTACCTATGGGGAATTCTAAGAATTTTTGTAGATAATAAAAATCCCCAGATGCTTATATCCCTTATGAATAATGTGGTATTCATAAAAACAAAGAAATAAAAAACTCCAAACCCAACCAACCAACCAACTGAACCCTATGCACATACTTCCTTCAGATTGGCTTATGGACATGGCTGTTGGGCATTTTATTGATTTCTAATTAATTTAGGAATGGCCAGCCCACTGTGAGCAGTGCTATCCCTGGATTTGTGGGACTGAGCCCTGTAAGAAAAGTAGCTGAAGATGAGCCTGAGATTAAGCTAATGAGTAGCATTACTCCATGATTTCTATTACAAGTCCCTGCTCTGCTGACTTTCCTATTCTGCCATAATTCTTGCCTTGACTTCTCTCAATGACATACTGTAATGTGTAAGATGAAACAATCCTTCCATTTCCAGGTTGCTTTTTGGTTGAGATGTTTTAGCACAGCAATGGAAAGCAAACTAGAATAGCCATTTATTTATATGATTTTGAACAGCATATGTAATTTTATTTCTTCTTTGAAGAACGGGAACAAAGCTACTTCTCTCATAAGATTGGCATTTTATAGAGATTTGAGCATTTAATCTTGCAAACACCCTGTGGGCTGAGTTCTATATGACTGTGATTCTATAAAGACAGAGTAGTATAATAACTGGCTCAATGTTGGACAACTAGAGAGGACAGAGCCAGGGCCCACATTTGGACTGGTGGTTTGTGCTCTAGAACATTAGATTAAAGAAAAGAACTGTAATTGCTAAAGAGATAACTAATAGAAAAAGAAAAACCAATTAAAAAATCAAAGTGGAAGCCTCAAAAACAGAGGAGGACGAACATGAAGCCAGGCAGCAGGTTAGGGACTTTCTGTACACTGTCTCAAACAGCCTTGTGATACTACATTACCCATAACTTCATTTACATGGGAATTGCAGCTCAAAGAACTAATAAATGTTGATATTGGGGTTCAAGCTAGGTGCTGCTGACCATACACTATACACACAGATGTTGTGTATTTTATAGTAGATATGAGTTTCGTAATTGCATAAAGAAAATGCACTTTATAGCCTCTGTACCTGAGGAAGTTAGAATCTACTTGAGATGACAAACAAGCCCAACATAGACGAACAATTAGACAACACTGACTTTGCGAAGGTAGCAACTGCTACTTATTTGGGGTTGGAAAGGTCACATTCCTAGAATTAAAACGGAAAAAGCTACAATGGAAGGAGATCTTACTCTGGCCTGAGAGGCATGCTGTGCATAATTACTACTAACAATTATGTTAAATGAGTGTAAGTGGTTTGAAGAACTACATTCTGTGAAAGAACGTTCTTTTTCTGATACCTTTATTCCTCATGTGGATGAAGCAGAGTAGACCCAAAGGCCTAGTTTTTCTCTTTCACGTCTAGAAGTAAGACAAGGTACACAGAGGAGATGGTGGCACACACGCTGGGTGAGCTTGCTCTCTTGCACATAACTGTCTTGTTCTCCACAAATAAAATACAGTTTTGTAAATTCCATGAAGTCAGAAACATCATTATATCCTAATGTCTACAACAGTAAAAATTCTGCTGGGTTTCCAAACAAACAAACAAACAAACAAACAAATAAATAAATGTCCTGCATAAAATAATAAGTGGACAAGAAACAAAAAAATGGTAGAGAATTCCAGGAAAGGACTAGCAAAGTTAGAGGGGATAAAACAAAGAGAAAACAAATGCCTCATCCAGCGTGGGCACATCTGCTTAGTGTTCACTGACATCATTTTGTCCCTTCTTGTACGATTCCTTTTATCCCCTCTTTGGTACGCTTTCTGTGACTCCCACAAAGGCTTATGGTTCCCACAACTCTTTACAGAGGTTGCTGCTTACATCTTTGGGTCTACTATATGGAGAGGCATGGCCTGGGGGAAGAACAGTATTTTCTTCATCCAGGACTTTGTTCGTTATAAGGATGCTTTCTACACTCAGCTGCATTCCTAGTGCTGAAGTTTCAAAAATACCATCTAACCTTGGCAGACAATGTGCCGAATTCTTCGGCAAATGGTATCTGTTTATTATTATTGCCTGGGTAACAGCATTCACCAAGCAGAGGACCTGGGTTTCCTTCAACAGCACTTACCTGCCCATTCTCTCTGTAAGCCTATTTATTTTTGATACCTGGTCACCAACTTATAACACTCCCCTCCCCCACCCCATATTGCTGAACTCCTTAAATTCACTGGGCTTTCCTTGGTTCCTTCACCATAAAAGTGTGCATTCTCATGTGTCTCCAACAGGGAAGGGCCCCATAAACCCTCTCCCACCTGCTTCCGAAGTCTCTAATTTACTAGGGCTCTGCTGCCCTCTAGGGGGCCTGTTCATCACATCCTTGTCAGCACCAGCCTATGTCCTAGTGTTGGAGTGTCATGTCCATAGGGAGGCTGCCAAGCTCTAAAATCTTTTGCCTATTTCTGCACTCACCAGTTTAGAAATCTGCAGGGACTCTCTAGTGTAGTTTGGGTAGGAATATGAGACAAGCAAGTGAGCGTGCTTATGATACCCATCACAAATGAACTTTGGAGGAGACTTACATGCTCACAGTGATACATACCAGTGTGACTTTTGGCTATCTCACCAGCATTTTAATTTTAAAATTCTATTAAAGTTTATGTTATTGAATCTAGGATCTAACAGTGAAAGATGGGTGAATGAATGCCATTTGCACTTCTGCCTGGGCTTTGAGAGAGAGAAAGAGCTTCTTTAATGAGATGGGGTATAACATTGTGTTTCCTTATTCTCTTTACCAATTTGATTGCATATTAAATGAAAACTCCCTGCCATTTATCTTGACTTCTCTGTAACTAGAGTTGCTAGCCAAGATATCATATCTGAAACCCCAACTCTTTTCCTTTCACGATATAACTTATCAATCGAGTCTCTGGAGGCTCAAGTGATACTAACACCCCTACAATATTTCAATATCTATGGTCTCTATTCTTTATTCTACCAAACTATATTCCACACCCAAACTCCCTAGTCTTTACCCCATTTTTCCAGAAATTTGAAATTTCCGAACCAATTCCATCTTTTTCCAAACATGTTTACCTGTTTACCTTTCTACTCACAGCCCGTCTTCCTTCATTGACTTCCATCGTCACTGAAAGCTCATGGCTCTCCTAATGTCACTCTGTTTTTTTTCTGTCTTTATCATTCACAATCCTCTTGTTTACAGGGAGAACCTTAACTCTTCCTTTTCTCCTCTATATAACACATTCAATCAGTCATCAAGTTCTGTAACTGCACTAGCTAGTGGAAAGCATCATACTATTTTACCTATTATTATAATGTACACCCAAGATCCACTTCTTTCATTTCTATTTTATTTCTATTCTATCTACAAACACCAGGACACTTTCTAATATAGTCATCTTTTCATGTAACTGCGGAAACTCTCTGAAGCTCCCTGTTACAGATAGGAGAAAATATAAAATTTGCACCTCACCCAGTTAGCCATCCAGATACCAGACTCTGTTACTGCCATTTCCCTTTCCTGTTTTACTTCAAGTACAATGGACAGTTGGCTCGTGTCTTAAAATTTCAATCTTGTTCCTGCCTCAAGATCATTTCGAATTGCTCTTCCTCGTTCTCAGAACACTTACTTTCTGTCTCTGAGAACTCTTCATGTTATATTTTTTAGTTCATACCTATGCCCTTTCAGCTCACTCACTGAGGAATTCATGATACCTTCTCTAAAAATGTATAAAGTCATTCTCAATCTACCTCATTCTACATATCACACCAGTTCATTTTTTTAGTGATTAATGTTCTGTATTTTATGTTTTATTGTCATTATTGCTGATAGTAGGTGAGAGCTGTGATTTTAATTTATTTCTGACTTTATCTTTTATGCTTAGAGCATTTCCTGGTGTATTATACATTCTCAGTGAATTATTTTCAGATGTACTAGTGAATAAACATTAAAAGTCAGAGTATTAAGGTTTAGTCCAAGTTCACCAAAATTATCCTATGTTTGGTTACACTGATTTTCATTTTGTCTTCAAAAAAAGAATTTGATGTGTTAATACTTTTGTTGTAATTTGACTGGAGTTTAGATAAAAGGATATTGATTACTTTTAAGAAAATAATCCTATAAAGGCCTACAGCATTCAAAAGTGTGAAAGAGTGGTGGTGGCGCACACCTTTAATCTCTGCACTCACGAGGGAGAGGCAGGCAGATCTCTGGGTTTGAGGCCAGTCTGGTCTACATAGTGAGTTCCAGGAGAGTTAGAGCTAGAGAAACCATGTCTCAAAAAAACAAAAACAAAAGCAAAGAGCAATAAAAGTGAGAAAGAAGATTACTACATATTGTATAGAGCTTAAAAATTGGACATAAAATTAAAAATGTAATTAAAATATGACATAATATGCATAATAGCTTAAAGACACCAGTCTCTCTCACAATATGTATACATGCATGAATACATATGCACAGAACCATCTAAATGAGTGGTAGTCATTAATGTGGGCAGCCTGTGTACTTCACAGTGAAGAATGACATTTTACAAGACATAAGATGGTAGGGGTGACATGGATGAGGAAGATTTCCATGATCAATAGATGCTTTGTAGAAAGCTAAGTATGAGGACTGTTTGAGGTTCATATCAGCAGTCTATTTTATGAAGACATTTTATACTTAGGAGCTGAACAAGACAAATCTTAAAAAAGGTAGGAAGATAGGAGGGATGGCATTGTTGGAAGAAGAGGTGTGTCACTTGGATGCTTCTGTCTCTGCCTCCCTATCACTGGGATCACAGGTTCACGCTGCCATGGCCAGATTTTCACATGGGTGATTGGGTCTGAATTCAGGTCCTCTTGCTTCTGTGGTAAGCACTTTCCTAATGGAATCACCTCCCCGGCCCCTTTTCCTTTGTTCTTGTACTAGTCACCAAGTACAACACAATTCTTGCCACCTAACAAAATACAAGAACTATGAAATGCTCTGTATGTGAGTGGGGAGGCCTGGGAAATGTGGTACAGAAAATGAAACAGGAAAAGGATGGCTGGATGACTAAAGAAAGAAAGATAATCTATGCAGAAAGCTAGAGAAAGAGATTGCCTATTTCCCCTAGTTTATCTTTTCTATCTGCACCAAAGAAGTGGAGCTCAAGGGAAAGACAGAATTGCTAACTTGAATAATTATGCCTGAGACTTACTTTTCTCTCACTTGAAGTTTTATGTTCTGAAAGAGACATGACTGCACACTCCAGACATGTTACACCTAAGCCATTTCCGAGATGCATTAGTTAAATTTTTTTCTTTATTTCCTTTTTCTTCCTTCCTTCCTTTTTTCCTTCCTTTTTTCCTTCCTTTTTTCCTTCCTTTTTTCCTTCCTTCCTTCCTTCCTTCCTTCCTTCGTTCCTTCCTTCCTCCCTCCCTCCCTCCTCTCTTTCTTTCTTTCTTTCTTTCTTTCTTTCTTTCTTTCTTTCTTTCTTTCTTTCTTTCTTTCTTTCTTGAGATTGGGTTTCTCTATGTAGCCCTGGTTATCCTGGAACTTGTTTTGTAGACCAGGCTGACCTTGAACTCAGAGATCTGCCAACTTTTGCCTCCAGAGTGCTGGGATTAAAGACATAAGCCACCAGGTCACGCCCAAAACAAATATTTCTAAAGATATTGAGTGTTTCAAAAGAAAGAAAAAAACTACTCCCAATTTACCTTACCATCTATTCAACTTCCATCAGTTAATGAAAAATGTTTTAATCAAATTTAGATAGTAATGAATGAGACCAACAATACCACATACAAATTAAAATTCACTGTAATCACAGTATTCAGGAACACTGATTCATTTTATAAAGAGAGTGTTTTATATGCAATCCATCAAGATCAGCCAGACATCATATCTCCACAAAGATAGTTCAATTATCACAAAGCCAAACCTCTCAATTAATCATTTTAAAGCCTTTTTCCTTCCAAAATAAAATACCTTAAGTATATTATCTATAAGACTATAACTATGAGATCTAAATATTTGCATTTCCTTTTACAGGTCCAGAGGCAGATGGAAATATGTTTAAATGGTGTACTTGGAGGAAGTGGTAAGCAAGAATTAGGGCAACGGGGATATATAATAGAGAATGATACAGAGGAATGTAGTAAAATATATTTTATATATTTATGAAATAGTGAAAGAATAACTATGAGCTAATTAATTCAAAAATAAAGAATGATTTTTTTTTTGAAAAAATGAGCTACAATTTAGTACAGATTCACCGCCAGGAGTTATTTACCAAGATACTAGAGAAGTGAATCACTGCTGGTCACTGAACACGTATTAAATGAGAGAAATTTCTAAAAGTAGACACTTTGTTATTGCTGGTGATGGAGAGCAGGAAGACAATGCTTATAAACAGCTCACAATTTAATATGGTAGGGAAACACATAATCCAATGCATGGCACCCGAATCTTACCATTTTATCTGTATTGTATTATCATAATCTACTCAGAGAACGAGCAAAAATTATGTGCATTCTTTAAATATAGGGTCTTACTATATTGTATAATCATATCTTGAAGTTTTGGACTCAAGAAATCTTCTTGCTTTACCCATCTGTATAGATGACTCTAGGTATGATTTCACTGTGCCCAATAACTAAAAAAAAAAAAATTAAATTAACAATACAATAAAATCTGATGAGTTCTACCTGAAGGGATTTAGAAAGCCTTATGTACAGATAATTTATAAAATAATTTTAACATTTGGGCTAGGAATTGGAGGGTGAGGGTGTGTTTTCACGACTGGAAACTGAAGAGATGAAAAGCAAGCATTGGTAAAAGCAGAGGGGATAATCTATTTACAGGCACAAGCACAGCAAGCAAAGAGATGGCTGTGGTTGGTCTGCAACTAGTGCAATCTGGCGCTGTCAGGTTGTATGTGTCTGGGGGTTTCCTAGAGGAAAGCTAGTGTTGGGACATTGAGGGTTGGTAAGACAATGCAGATCATGTCAGTCATGATAACAGAATGTTTTGAGGACACAGTCCCTGGTAATATCAACGAGAATACACTAAAGAAGATAAAACAGGTGTGAGAAATGACTGGCTGGATTTGAAGGCTCAGGGGAATTGAAATGTCAACGACGATACAAGTTGGAGAAATTGGGTTCCAGTTGCAGCTTTTATCCAGAGAAGGTATACATGAAAAAAAAATTCAGCTATGACGTCTAGAAAAGACGATTTTTTTTTACTTCTTGATCAAAATAGTTTTTTCTGTTGACATGCTTTGTACATTAAAATGATTCACACTGTCAAGTCATTCTGAAACTTAAATATTTGCATGAAATGGGTGTTTAGAAAATTGTTGTTGATTTATAACTCTAATTGATCACTTTGAAAATACACCCTCTAGAGTCTTACACTTTAAAATTTGTATTTCTTTATTTTAAAAAGATTTATAAATACAGCCCATTGAGTCAATTTATTTGTTGCCTGTATATGTATGTGTTTAGGGGCTGATCACTTGGTATTGGATAACCTATCAGGGAGCTAATCCCTAAAGAAGACTGATTCTCCTGTCAGTACACATTAATTGCATAATTAAAGCAGAGGTAATGAACTTGAGAGTGGGTCAGGGGGACATGGAGTTGGAGAGGTTGGGGGGGATAGAAATGATACATTAATTGTGAATGAAAAATTTAAAAACATTTTAAAATATTGTTTTATTTTATATGTGTGTATTATGTATGTGTGTG
>CABHPH010122626.1:14060-30818 GCA_902168325.1 Peromyscus nudipes | reverse complement strand
GATGAACAAGGAGACACAGCCACTGTTTCCAAGATGTCTGATACTATTCAGCAATTGACTTGGGATTTATTCTATTTCTCTCCAACTCAAATACTTCTACTAGCTAACACAATGAGTGAATTCCAGCTAAGTTGGGAAATTCCTGTGAAGTAAACCCTGTTTTCCCATCGACTTTCATTATTAAATTGAAAGCCCATTTCCTCCTTGTGGGAGGATTCTACAGCAGTCTATTGCTTAGCACAGTGGCTCAATGGGAAATTAGATCCTTTAAATGAGTAAAAGAGGAAAGCAGGAGAAAGAGGCATGATAGGAATGGTTAGCATCCTGTAAAGTGCTGCAGTTGAAGAAAGGATAATGGCGGTTCAGAAGCACTCTCAGGTTTTTAGCTCCAGTGCAGTAAAATGGGAGTCTCAATAGAAAAGGAAGCAGGCCGTAGGTTTGAAATCACAACTGTTCACACTAGATAAATGATGTGGAGCAATTTGTTCGAGTTCTTTGAATTCCATATTTCTCATGTGAGAAAAGGAGCAAGCATGGAAGCTCTTACAGTTGGGTTGATAGGACTGAATGAGGAATATATGTGCTGTAAAGCATGAGGGCAAAACAGAAGTGTGCTGTGGGATGTCGTTCTGTATGCCGTGAATACGTGTTGCTCCGAGTGGTTGATAAATAAAGTGCTGATTGGCCAGTAGCCAGTTCCTACTACAGAAGTGTCCATTCCAATGCACCTGCTATGATGCTAATGTCACTTTACCTTTATTTCTATCATGTTAATTACCATCATTCAAAGACTGAAAGGTGGAATGACAATGTGCAAAGTATACAGACCATAAGAAATATGGATTGAACTCCCCTCAGGGAATAACACCCAAATGGATATTTTATTATTTGATCACTTTGGAATTAAAGACAAAGTAATCTCCCACTTTGATTCTTTGTCTTTCCTGATGTTTCTCATGTTGTCACAAGTCACTTTAACAAGAAGCAATGTGTGAGAAAGACAGATATCCAGATACATTCTCTTTGTGATTCTGTACTGGCATCATTTAATCTTTTTGACATTGATTCACTCAACAAACAAGTATTGAACTCCTGTGTACATTTGCTAAGTAGAGTAAAATCTTGTATGCACCAGCAATATCTCCCTAAATGCGTGTTTCTTAAGAAGAGCTATGTCTCAGCTAAAAATACCCCACTCCCCGTCTTATCTCAAGCGGAGTCTTTCAATAGAAAATCAGAGGGGAAAATGATCCATTTGAGATCAAAAGGCCTTGCTTCCTGTATTACAACCTGTCTCACTTACCGGGGCGTGTACTGGCTCATCCTTTATGGAGGGAAAGTGCCTTACCAATAATTCCACTGTACAATCTCATTTTTAGGTCCCGAACTATCTTGATTTCAAGACTATTCAGGGTTACTCATACTTCAAACATGAGGAAAAAACAAGTACCAGAGTGATGCCACATTGTGTTTCATGGAGCTAACTCGCAGTTTTAGTCAAAACCATTCTGTGAGGCATCCACAGTTGTCTTATAGAGTTTCCTGGTGATGAGCACTGAACTGAGTTTATGAATTAATTGTATTTTAACAGTAACATATAGAATGCACAATCAGAGTTTTTGTCAAACTAATCTGTGATATCTTTATGCCACTTAGGAATGTGGGATAAGATAGACATAATAGGTGAGGTTTCTAATATGCATTAGATTGCTCTTAAAATTTGAGATTTTTTTTAAATAAAAAAAGAATGCCCACTTCCATTGTCATGGAGAAGTATAGCATATTTTTCCATCAATATTAGAATTGGCCTTATAATCGCAAGGGAATAATTTTATGGATCACATTTTATTTGTATCAAAACATTAACAACAAAAATAGCAGAAAAGATTACTTTTTCGGTTAGAGTATATTACCTTTAAGATATTCTTGAGCAGGATTAAGTGCACATATGTGGTATTTACTTAGGGGCTGCTATTTCTTTGCATCAACCCTATAGAATATCTGTACCACTCAGAGTGGCATTCATCCTCTATTATAGTTACCTAGTGAAAAAAATGTTTGATAAAGAATGAGTGCATTTCCTATCGGAGAGACACTTACTGGGTGTTAATTTTTAACTGAGCTTTAAACTCCTTTGTGTGTTTTTCACAACTTCTTGACAAAACAAAACAACAAAAATACAAACAAAAACAAACTAACTAACAAAAAACCAATCCCAACCCCCCGAAAGCAACCAGAACAAAAACAAAACAAAAATAACCTGTGGTGAGAGCAGAGCAATCAGGATAGCAATAGGTAAGGAATTCCCAGAAGCAACTTCTCACAGGCAAACCTTAGGCAATTCATTCATATACATCTGTTTGTTCTTTATTTGTTTGAAGTAGCATTTCACTATACAATCCAGGCTAACCTGGACTCACAAAATCTCTTTGTCTTTTTGCACTAGTCACTTTTCTTGACACCATTGTCAATTTCCAGGCAGGAAGCAGCTGCAGGGAAGGAGGATTTGCTTAAACTTTAGTTCATGGTTCAAGATTTAAGAGGGTATAGTTAGTCCATTTTGGACTGGAAGGCATAATAGAGTTCATGACAACAAGAACATATTATTTCTGGGACTCCTCACCTCTGGGCAGATCAAGAAGCAGAGAATAGGGGGAATGTTGGTTTTGGTGAAGCTTTCTCTGGTTCTCATTTTCTTTGTCAGATCAAGAGTCTAGCTCATGTGGTAGAGTTGACCACATTCTGGGTGATTTTTCTTTTCTCAGTTAAACCTCTCTGGAAACACCTTCACATGCATGCCTAGACCTGTGTCTTCTAGGTGATCCTAAATCCAGTCAAATTGATCGTGAAGATCAGTCAACACAATGATCCCCCCAAGTGTCAGAATTGCAGGTGTCTACCACTCTCTTAATGCCACCACCAACAACATTTTATAAAGGTAGATACTTGTCTTAGTTAGGATTTCTATTGCTGTGAAGAAACACCATGACCATGGTAACTCTTACATAGGAAAAACATTTAACTGGGGTATCTTACATTTTCAGAGGGTTAGTCCATTATCGTCATGGTATGACATGATGGCATACAAGTAGATGGGGTGCTGGAGAAATAGCTGAATGTTCTATATCAGAAAGTGGTCAGAGACACTGGGCATGGCTTGAGCATATATGAGACCTCAAAACCTGCCTCCACAGTGAAACACTTCCTCCAACAAGGCCACACACATGCTAACTAAGCCATGCCTCCTAATAGTGCCATTCCCTTTGGGGGCCATTTTATTTCAAACCACCATATTCTACTCCCTGGCTCCCAAAGGCTTGTAGCCATATCGTAATGTAAAAATGCATCCAGTCCAACTTCAAAAGTTCCCATAATCTACCATAGTCTCAAAAATGCTTAAAAGTTCAAACTCTCTTCTGAGATTCATGTAATCTCTTAACTGTAATCCCCTGTAAAATCAAAATCAAAAAAGCAAATCACATACTTCAAACATATAATGGAACAGGATGTACATTATCATTCCAAAATGTAGGGAAGGGAACATAGGAAATACTGGACCAAAGCGAGATTGAAAACCAGCTGGCCAAACTCAAAGCTCTGCATCTCCACATCTGATGTCAAAATGCTCTTCAGATCTCCTTTCAACTTTGTTGATCGCAACACAGTTCTTTTCTTAGACTGGTTCTACTTCCGGATAGTAGCTCTCCTCAGTAGCTCTCCTCAGCAGGTATCTGATGGCTCTGGCATCTCCAAAATCTTGGGGTCTCCAAGGCATTCTAGGCTTCAACTTCACAGCTTTACACAATGGCCTCTCTAGGGAGAATCCTGACTTGTGCCTAGCCTCAGTGGCTTTCCTTAATTGTTGAGGAATATTCTATAACCCCATATATATTATATATACATATACATATACATATATATATTTGTATGAATTTATTGGGATGACTTACAGGCTGCAGTCCAAGAATCTAGTAATTGCTCAGTCCCATGAGTGAGGCTGGGTGTCTCATCTGGTCTTCTGTATATGCTAAAATCCCAAGGAAGTGTGCTCCAATGCTGTGAAGGAATGGATGTGTTGACAAGGTGAGGGCAAGCAGGCAAAGAACAGAAGAATCCTTCCTTCTTCCATTGTCCTTATATAAGCTTCCAGCAGAAGATGTGACCCAGAATAAAGGTGTGCCTTCCCACCTTAAGGTTTGGATTAGAGGCATGTGTCACCCTGCCTCAATATCTGGATCAAAAGAGTGTGTCATCTAGCCTCAAGATTCAGATCAAAGCATGTTGTCTTCCTGCCTCAAGATCTGGATCTCAAATGGACTCTCCATTTCTGGATTGTAGTTCATTCTTGATATAGTCAAGTTGACAACCAAGAATAGCACCACACTCCCTCTTATGATGGTTCATGATGTGATTCTATTCTACTCTTGAAAAGTATGAAAGTGATAAACATTAAGAAGAAGCCTTATTTGTGATAAATGATTTTGCTCTTTTTCTGGCCTGCAGTGTGCAGTGATGTTCTCTGCAGATAATGGGCATCACATGGCTAGTGAACTGCATCCCTTCACAGTGTAATCATGTACTCATGGGGCTCATGAACCAATACTTACTGCCCAGTGTTCTGTTTACCTGTGACTTTCAGCAGGTTGGAGCTTAGAATGCATTTTCAACTCATAATATTCTCAGATTACAATGTGGTTTTTAGTGCATAATTATTGAGTTTATTAGAAAATAAGATCAATGGTATCCCTCTCTTCTTTTGTGGTTTTGGCAGTATCAATTACAATCAGACCTTACTTTAATTCTAACATAGTATCATCTGGTGTAGCCCAGTTAGTAATTATTAATTAGTTGTTTGATTGATTAATTTTAATATGATTTCCTCATTGTGATAACATTGTCAAGTGGGGGTTCCTAATGACTGGATAATCAGGGCAGATGAATGGATGTGGATACTAGAGATTGTAAGGTAAATTGTAAATTTTCTACTTGCTGTTTGAACATGAATTCCATCCAATAAGTGCATTATCAAGGCATCTGCTTACTGTTTATGAAGGGAGCCACAGAGCTCATTGAGTTGACCAATAATAGTTGTTTGTGAAATTCAAATGCGTTTAAATGGTTCAACATTTACTCTTATACCATAATTATGGTGTTTTAAATACTAAGTAAAAACCTTACTTTTTTTTTCCTTAAAATTTAGTTGAAACACAGATTCTTGGAGATGGTGAGGCATAGTAGTCAGTTGTATGCCATTGGTGAGCTTCCTAGGATTCAACAGAAAATTCCAAACCCATAATCACACAAATGGCCTTGGTTAAACTCAGGAGGGCATACAACAAAACAAAAAGTAGGGAGCATGGAAAAAGAATGATGTGTAGAAAAGAAGTTTCCTAGCAGAATTGGAAGGGAAATAGTGGGCAGAGTCATATGAATATATATAGTGAACTGCATCCCTTCATTTATTAATACAAAAGAACAGCATTTATTAATACAAAAGAAGAATTTGAAACAAACACATGGCTTGAGAACAATTTCCCTTCTGCATGTGTGAAGTTTGAAATGCAGGGCACTTCTACACTTAGAGGAGACTTGTGCTATGCCTTCCTTCAGATTTATAGTATCAGAAACTTGAATTCTCCTGAATTTTTGTTCTCCATTGACTTCTATGTTCTTAGAGGTGAGAATTGAGTATAGAAGGAGATGCTGTGTTATTCATCATCCAGGGAGTTACCCTGTAAGTCCTGAGGCAAAAAAATAAGCAACTTTCTCTCCATGATGAATCTGTGAGTGGGAAGAAGCAGAACCTATTGAGGAAGCTGCGATTATGAAAATATGTGGGGAACACTCAGCACCTTTCTTGACACACTTAATGCATGTTTATCCAAACTGTGGTTATGTAGGAAATAATTTGTTGCTTCACATGAAAAATCATATTTTCCTTATTTTCTCATAGTCGTTATAATAGTAATCAAATCATAACCAACTAAAGTCTAATACACTGTAGCTTAGAAAAATAAATTTTGGATTGAAGTTGGTTTGGTAATGGTTGTGATACTGCTTTTATGCGATCTAAGTTCTTGGCTTTGGAGAAACAGACAGCCGTTTTAACTGTTAACAAGAAGATATTTAGTAAATTAGTGCTTCAGTCTCTCGAAGTGTTCTACTAAGAGTAAACATCACAGTCAAGGACTTTATCTGACCTGTCTTAGTGACCACACATTTTAATGCTCCATCCTAACCGAATCAGTAGTCATTTTTCTTGTCCTCAATAAATTCTGTGTCTAAGATTGTTTCATGCAAGCCAAGACAAAAGGCTATTATCATTTAATTCCATGTACGTTTTTAAGAAGTCAAATTGGGGAGATACAAAACCTTCTGATAGCTATATAGATTGTGTCTTCTTGATAAATTACTTTGTGAAATTGCACTTCAGAATAATCCTGTTTTCTCAAAATAGTGTCTCATCTTTATAATGAGAATGCATATATGTTAATTAAAATTTTGTGGAAGAAGTCTACTATGCATTGGACATTATTGTATAGCAAAGACTGTACCTACTAAACCCAGTTTTCTGCCCTAGTAAGTATGGAGATATCTATCCTAAGAGGGAAAGGAGAAGCTTGAGCAAACATCGACTTTTGAAGTCCCTTCAAGTCCTGGCATGCCTATTTCAGAAATTCATCTTTTCAGTTTCCATAAATCACCTTTCCAAGAATTTAGTGCACAGAGGTTAAAAAAAAGCAATGCTTTCTTTAGAATTCTGCAAGGCATCACAAATGCTACACAATCTTCAATTCATGTGATTTCTTCATTTATATGTATACATAATTTTCATGTACCAGAAATAGAAAGTCAATTCACAGTGTTGTTCATACATTTTTTGCAATTTGGAGAGATACTTTAGGCTTTAAGAAGCAAATTCAGCTATCATGGACAATCCTGTGACTGTCATCCCTGAAATCTTGCATTTGGAGATGAGTGTGTTTTATGTTTTCTGTGTGCATTTATACGTTCATGACTCATGACGATGGATGGCACAGTGGAGAGGGGGGTAGGTAAGCTTTACAGAAGCTTTTAAATAGGCATGTCTGTTCAAATTGGTAAGATTCCTTTGACGAGCAACTCTGTAGAAGGTGCTTCACCCATTCTACCTGTTACCTAGTAAGAAGACTGGATATCACAAAGCATCCTTTCAGTCCCATTCCTTTTCACATTTTACAGTCATTCATTTTACACCTTTCTAAAGGATTCCCCAGAAAAATGGAGGGAATAATGAAACAAAACACATCTTTTAAAAAAACACCCGAAAAAGCTGAGAGAATTCTTAGTTCTGTGTACACAGCTTCTTCCAGCACCTTTCAGCAACATATTTCTCTTGATTCACTCCAGCTGGTGGTTTCTAATTTCTCCTCAGTGTCTTGGAATAGCTGTTTTCCTTGAAGCCAATCTCCTGGGCTTTGCACATGCCTCTCTGGGTTTGGACTCCCTAAAGAAGGTGTTTGTCCGCCTCAACCACATGCTTTTTGCTGCTTTTCCTTGGCAAGTTACTAACTCTTAAACAAACTTGGACTTTTCAGCTAACCTTTGAGTCAGGAAGCTCGCCCAGATCCATGTGGCCTATGCATTTAGGTAACCTTTGGGGAAGTGAATGTGGTGGCATATTGGGGTGGATAAAATAGAATCTCTTTCTTTCATGATGCATCTAAGCACAAAAGGAATTTGGCTTTTTGGCAGGACTCATAACATGAGGACTGTGCACCTACCTATCTTGTCTCTGAGCAGTGCTAACCATCTTCTATAGTGCATGTGATACTGCAACTATCCACTTAGATGCCAATTCTATCAAGAAAGACAGGGGTCATTTCTCATCTATTCCTACCTTAGTCTTCAGAAGGACTATGTCTGAAGGGTAACGTCATTTTATCTTCAAGTACAATGTAAATTCAAGTCTAAAGAAATTAAAACAATTTAAACAAATTTCTAAACAATTTAAAATGCTTAGAAATTGCAAATAGTAAATTATTTTATGAATAAAACCTTAATTCAAACTTAGTAGCATAGAACTCAAAAGTCAAACAACTTTCCAGCTTCAAAACCCCAGCTGTAAATAAAAGTCTGTTTATGAGTGGAAAATGATGCCCATCTCTCTGTTGTAATTGTCTATGATGACTTGGTTTTATTTGGTCTGTTGTTTTAGATTTAGGGCATGCATATGTATTCATCTCATGCCATTTATAGTAATTCAATAGCATGTCTTAATACTGTTCTATTGCTGTGAAGAGACACTATGCCCAAGGCAACCCTTCAAAAGGAAAACACTTAATTGGGGATTTTCTTACAGTTTTAGAGGGTTACTTCATGATTACTCTGGTGGGAATCAGACAGCCATGGAGCTGAAACAGTAGCTGGGAGGTCTACATCCTGATCCACAAGTTGTAGGCAGAGAGTGAGAGATACTGGTCCTGGTGTGGACTTTGGAAACCTCAAAGCCCATCCTCAGTGACACACCTCTAACAAGGTCACATCTCCTAATTCTTTCCAAAAAGTTTCACTAACTAAGGACCAAGCATTCAAACATATGAGCCTATCAAGGCCATTTTCATTAAAGCCACCACATGGAGTTAGTGTGTTTGTATGTACATGAATTTATGTATGTAAGTACATACATACATACAAAGAAAGTGACACAGAAAAATGACATTCCATTAGTGATAGACTACTCCCAACAGTGGCCCTCTAAATATAATAGAGTTTAGAAGTTTTCTATTGCCTAGTGACCTTATATCCATTCTGATGTAACAAGTTACATGCTTGTACTGATGCTGCGGTAGAGCAACCTATCCCATGTTGTCCTAACAAAGCATGGTTTATAGAATTATTTAGACCATGTAATGCTTGCTAACAAATATTGACAATGTTACTGCTTTGAAATTAGCTCTTTCCCTTTAATTTCTATATTTGCATTTTTGCATATATCCTTCAATTTGAGAAGTCCCCCCCTTTTTTTTTAACTTTTGGAATGAGAAAACTAAAACTATTCCTGGCACACTGCTCCAAGTTTGGTTTTAGATACTAAGTCTTTTAAAATATAATTTTCATGCATTTACCTTATTTCATACTTAAACCAAGTTAATTATTTAGCTGCCAATACTATTTTTGTTTTTAAAATAAAAATAAATGAATGCACTAATAATTTAGATGAAGTAGTAAGGCTAAAATAAGGCAATATTAAAAGCATTATACTCTGTAACTGCCTTCAATGCTGCCTCCCCAAAGTATTCAGAATGAGGCAACTGAGAACTATTTGAGAAAATTATTTTTCTGTTAAAAATAGCTTAGATTTAAAGTGTGTAAGATTTATAGATTCTCGGATAATCAACATTCAAACATTGTACTTGGGTCACTCTCCATTCCATTAACTAGTTGCCTGTCACCTCATGCTTGTCTGCACTCCTTGCACGAGTAATTGGGCACTCACGCTGGAATCTGAGGTAGCACATGCTTCATACCTATTATTGAATTATTTCAGCCTCACAGTGCCTGTTTGAGGCAATGAGCAGTGTTCTTCAAGGCTCACTTGTTCCCATTTGAAGAAGCGAAGCTTAGTGACTTGCTCAGACATAACTCATAGGTAGTGAAGCTGGAAAGCAAACGCAGATTGGCGTGGGCTTGGAGCATGTGTCCCTCCTTTACATGCCTGTGCTCGAGATTGCCGTCTGCTTTGACACATGTGAAGTTTTCTTCTATAGGTTTTGGTGACTTCATTCCCTTCTTGGATGAACATTGTCCTCAATTATTGTTCTCTCAGTCTTCCCCCAATTTTCACATTATTTTCAGAATCTTACATATGGAACCTTGTCTGCCAGTCATCCTCTGGACCTCACAAAATACTTTCTCACAGTGTAATTCCATTCATCATCCATAGCATAAAATTCATACTCTATTTATTGTTCTGACATGCTAGTAGATTTAGGAGATGTTATAAAAAACCGCTTTATCTCATCCTATATTTTGAAAGCCAACAGAATACGTGGAAAATAGAGCATGCATGCATTCAATAGAACATTTGCTGAATGCCTTATAAGCCTCAGCAAACCTGGTTCTCAAGTAGATGTAGTGAGTTTTTTAATATTCATGTGAACAACTCAGTTTTGACTCAGAGTAGATTGATCATTCGATCAAATCTCTGCATGGTTTTGGCAGGAAATTGATCTGCAAACACTTATCCAGAATCACAAACTAATCTGAAGGAGGACAGGAAAATATTCCCTGAACTGAACTTTTTCTTCAGTGATTATTGAGGAAGTAACTGCATGAGAATCCCCTTTATTACCACCATTTGCTTCCGCTGGTTTGTTCGTGGATTCGGCAATCAGTTGTAAATAGGCTTAGCAAGACATCAGGGACTAGATGTTGCCAATCGTAGAAAGACAAGGGAAGTAATACACATAGCTTTCCCAGATAGCAAGGTAAATTTGGTAGAGGAACTAAGCAATCGAACATATTTAGAGAGTGGTGAGCTGCAAGTAGAGTTGTATGAAATTAACGTGGACTACAGCTCTGGTCAGATGTCGCTGGGATTCTTGGGCTAAGAGATGAGTTTCGGTAATTTTGCAGTTGTCGTGGTAAGTACTGAAGACTTTTCAACTGGTTCTCTAAAAACATTTCATGAAGATTTTAGAATTATTTCAGAGGACGAATTAGGGTGGTAAGCACATAAGCATCAGAGACTTATATTTAGGTGATGAGTTATGTGGTTTATGCAGAAGGAGCTATTTTGTTGTTCTGAGAATGAGGAAACAGTGGAGAAAATTGAAAACCCCCAAATGTTTCAGGGGTACTTTTAAAGGACAAGACAACCCTGTTTACTTAGTAGTTTTGAGAATTAGAGATCATTAGAATTTCTGAGTCTTTGCTTTGGGTATGAGATTACCACTTATGTAGACAAAGGGAAGGCTGTATCTATGGACAGATAAAAAGTCAGAGCTCACAAAATAACGATCTGAACAACTCTTTAAACTAGGCTTTAGAGTCTCATCATTTTGGCTCCCATGGCACTTCTTGTATGTCAATAAAGTTTGAAAATGCAAATGAAAAAAGTCAGAGCTCAGCTTTCAACACATTAACACTGTTATTTATTTTCAATATTTATGTGGGAATATCAAAAATGATGTTGTAAATATAGGTTTGGAGTTTTAGAGGCAAATCATGTGTTCAAAACATAAATTTTTGAATCATAGAAACTGAGTCAGGATAGAGTCTATAGTAAAGAGTTTTAAGGATAGGTCCCAGTCCCATTGCCTGGGGGCCTCCCAAACCGTTCAAGTTAATCAGCTGTCTCACTTATCCAGAGGGCCTGATCCAGTTGGGGGCTCCTTAGCTATTGGTTCATAGTTCATGTGTTTCCATTCGTTTGGCTATTTGTCCCTGTGCTTTTTCTAATCATGGTCTCAACAAACCTGCCTCGATTGAATCTACCAGGCTGAGCTGAATCCCCAGGGGAGTCCTTGCCCTGGAGGAGATGGGAATGGGGGGTGGGCTGGGGGGAGGGCAGGAGGGGGGCTGGAGGAGGGAGGGCAGGGGCATCCGTGGCTGATATGTAAAATTAAATTAAATTATAAAATAAATTTTAAAAAAATGAGTTCTATTGCTGTGATAGAACTGCATGGCTAAAAACAACTTGGGGAACATTACACAGCTCATCATCCAAGGAAGTCAGGCAGGAACTCAAGCTGGGAAGGAATCAGGAAGCTATCTTTGAAGCAAGGTTCTAGAAGAATACTGCTTACTGACTTGTTCCCATGGCCTACTCAGCTTCCTTTGTACATACCCCAGAGCCACCAGCCCAGGTGGGGTGCCACCCACAAGGGCTGAGACTTTGCCCGTCAATCACAAATTTTAAAATGCATAACAGACTTGACTACAGGCCAGTCTTATGGAGGCATTTCTCAACTGATGTTCCCTCTTACCTAGTGACTCTAGTTTTTGGCATACACCTAGCTAGCACAATAGACTAAGATTCCTTAAAGCAGTGGTTCTCAGTCTTCCTAATGCTGCAATTCTTTTGTATAGTTTCTTATGTTGTGGTGACCCACAACTGTAAAATTTTTTTCATTGCTACTTCATAACTGTAGTTTTGCTACAGTTTTAATTATAATGCAGATATCTGTGTTTTCAGATGGTCTTAGGTGACCCTGGTGAAAGGATCATTTGATCCCCAAAAGTTGAGAACAGCTGCCTTAAAGAGAGTGTGTAAACTCTCTTTAGGAGAAACTGAGAAACTCTCTTCAGGAAGACTGAGAAAAGCATTGGACAGAAGTAGAAACTTTTGAGTTTTGCAAAGTGATGGGCATAGCAGAGGATGAGCATGGTGAACAGAAGAAACGGGAAATAAAATATAGAAGATACTCAAGAAACAAAAATCCTTTCAATAAACCTTTCTTTCACTTTTAGCACTACAATGATTTGTATCATTTTGCATCAAAACATGGGTAATTTGAAGATAGTGTGAAAAAAATCTTAACTTCCCTAAATAAAGGCAAAGAGCTACCAGCAACATTTCTACGTTACCTTTCTGGAAATCTCACCACATAGCTGAAATCCTCATTTCAGGAATAAAGTAAGGCCCAAAGATGGATTCAGTTTATTTGTTCAGTTTTTCTTACAAGTTATAATACAGCTATCCAAAAATAGTTTCACATCATGAAATCACTGTATATTCCTTACAAGAATTTTTAAAATGATGATTTTCCTTGTTTGGTAAAAATGCAGCAACATTCCTACACTTATCTTGGATTCCCATATCTTTGTTGTACCATTATGATATGGCTTGTTATTGTGCTTTTATTGCTCAACATGCATGCATTTCTTTTGTTGTGAGGATGAGATGCTCTTTAAAACTTGATTTGCAATTTTTAAAAAATGGACAAAGAAAGGGAAAAAAGGCATTTCCTGGATATTTGACACTGCAGCCCCCAACACACACAACTAATTCTGAACATGGTTAAGAGTTAACTGGGATTACATCAGGCCCAGGGACACTGCAGGGATCCCAACTTCTAGCAACTTCCTCTTAGCTGTAGCAGCCCAGTTCTCCCAGCAAAGCTATAAACTCTGACCTTGCTTAGGAATGATCACACATATTCAGAAGCCAATTGGACTAATGATAAGATCTTAAATATGAAAATAAATATTATATGGGAATATGTATTCCAATGAATCCAAAAGAGTTTAATCCTGTGGTGATTCATGTATGTTGATGTGCAGCATTTGATATGGGAATTTGTAAAAGCAGACAAAAGATAAATGTATTGTCTTTAGTACTTTCATCCTTTACCAAAATCTAAGAACTGTAGTCCAAAAACTGACACTTGTTTTCTCTTCCATAGTCATTAAATATGATGTAATAGAATAGACATATTAAGGAGGAGGCATGCTAAGAAGGGATATAATGATTTTGTTTGGGTTTGGAAGATAAACGTGGGAAGATATGTAACATTTTATGAGCTAGGTATTCTCAATTTAGATATCATTCCCATCATATTAAGTCTGTGGGCTCTAGAACATGTTTCTTAAATTCTGGGCAGCTATACTTCTCATCTGTGCAATATGACAAGTGATGTTATTGCTCTGGAAATGGAAGATATCCAGTTAGTGGCAGCTATTCACAAGACTGTTTTGCATTTTCCTACAAATCGCTGAGCCTTTAGCCTTTTCTGTAACTTAATGTGTAGCAAGAGAGGCAGATCTATTTGCATAGCCGTCAGTTTTACATTCTAGTAGGGCTTGGTATTTAGCTTTTGGTATCATAGTCAATTACAAATGATTTATTAGCTACTAAGAAGGTGCAGTATAAATAATAAACTTGAAGGTTATAGATAAATTATGTTTTTAATTGGAATGCTAATAAATTAAAATGTCATGTTATGAGATAAGTAGCTGGATTCTCCAAACATCAGAGTAAATAGTTCCTAATGAAATTTGCCCCATGATGGCATCAATAAACTTTAGCTGCAGAAGAAAGCTCTCAGAGGGGGAAGCACAACATTCCACATCTTCAGATCTAATTTATTTTCAATTAAAAATTATGTCTATTGGTATAATACTTGATGAGTCTAGAAGATCTAGACATATTTTATATTAGGTTACAATAAATTTTTCCCCTCTTTTTTTTTAAAATTCTACCTGAAGTGAAGAATACACATTTTGTTCACATACTCTCAATTCTTTCACCAAAACTGTGTTATTTAATTCCAATTAGAAATTCCTTTAAAAACTGTGGAGAACACTGAGATTGTAATGCTAGCTCTCCAAACAAGATGAGCCAAGTTTGATTCCCTAGCACCCAACTATAAGCCAGGAATAGCAACAGGTATCTAACTCCAGCACTAGGTCTAGGAGGGGAAGATTACAGGTGGATCCCCGGAGTTCATTGGTCAACCAGTGTAGCCTAATTGGTGAGCACCAGGTTCAGTAAGAGATCATAGTTCAAAAAATAAAGTGGCAAGTAATGGAGGCAGGCACGTGATGCTGACCTCTGGTCTCCACGGTCATGTGCATCTAACATACATGTGTGCACATACATACACATTAGGTCATATATCCACACACAGAAATTTGCTTTATTGATGGATTGAAGTGCCTTTCCAGAGCTTCATCTCTCTGGGTTGTGTCCTAATATCTGTACTGACATATAGTTCTAAAGATGTCTAAAAGCATTCAGTATTTGACAGATGGCCTCACATTTAGGAGCTGAGAGAATTGGCCACCAAGGAACAAGCAGGTAAATCCTAATGTGACAGGGGCTCTTTTCTTTGTTGTCTTCATCTTTCCTGGGTTGCTTTTTCCTAAGAGCATGCTGGTATAGTAAAACTCAATGCAATCGTGTGACTAATGTTTACTGGATGTGTACTGAATAGCTAACATGAAGCTATGCATTTTATGGACAGTATCTCATTTGTTATTCACAGAAAACCCCTGACAATCTGACCTTACACCATCCCAATTTTAGATGAGTGGGCTGAATAAAGGGGAGGTTTGGCAATTGTGAAAGTTTACACAGCAAATGAACCTGGAAGTCAGGTCTGTACAGTGTATCCAGCTACTTGTGATTAAATTCACTTTAATCCTTGTCTTCTCCATTACATTCTTTTGTTTTACTTTGTATTGTGTGCATGGAAAAAGCAGATGAATGTGCCTATGGTGGCTATGTATGGTATATATGCATGTGTGTGTAGTAAGGGATAAATATCAGAGAAGGACAGCTGATGATCTGCTCAATCACTCTTTTTATTATTTGCTCTCTTCTTTCAAGAAAAGGTCTATTACTGCATCTGGCTAGGATGGAGACCAGCAAACCTCATTGTCTTCCTGTGTGCCATCCATAGAGCTGGGGTTACAGGTACACAGGATCACACTAAGCAGGATGGAAACTTAGGTCCTCATGCTAATCCAGCAAGTGATCTTACCCTAGTAAGATGACCCCAACCCACAATATCTTCCAGTTTGATATGACCTCTCATATGAATGATCTACTCATATAATTAGGATTCTCTGTCTCACAGGAAAGCAGGGATACATCTCCATTCAGGCAAGAGAATGGATCCTCATTGATACATAACTATGAGGAATGAATGGTTCCCTTCTCAGAATGAACTGATTTAGTTCTGAAACTACTAATAAGATCATAGAAGTCATGTGCACTATACAATGGGTGTCTTTTGAGATAGCTGAGTAATTAATTCACTTCTCATCAGCTTGTCCGAAGCCTTCGATGTATCACTTATAGCTGTATATCATTAGATACCTGTAATGTAGACATTCAATGAAATCATTTTATATGGGATTTGAAGAATTTCAAAAATCCATTGCTGTATCTTGATGACTCAACATGAGATGCTACAGTTTTCTGGGATATCAATGAGATACTGGATTGTAACATTTGTCTCTTTTAAAGCAATTTACTTCCATTAAATTTAATAATATTTAGTACTCTAAGGATATCATCTCCTTTCAAATGGAAGCATTAACTGCTGTAATTAATCTTCCCAGCACTTCTCCGGGCTAAAAATATAAATAGAAATAGAGACAGCAATTAGGAACAGGTGTGCCCTGGATAAAAGCATGAAACACAATTGGATGTTTAGCCTCTGACTAAGGACTCCTGGGTTCACCTTCTGCTTGTAGAAGGTTTTTCCTTTAGGGAGGTGAGTAGTTCAATTCTCAAACATTAATGTTCACAATGAAGTCTGATCAGTTTGGAGGATGTATCCAGGCCTCCTTACAGATATTCATAATGAAGGTCCACAATTTAACTAAGATTTGTAAATAAATGGACTTCTTGGTAACGATACATAGTAACTTAGTATGAATGAAAATCTGAGGAAAGTGAGGATGGATGTAGGGATGTATACATCTACGTACACACACATTTATGTAAAAACAATTGATGAAAAAAGAGATCATAGATTTGAGAGAGAACAAGCAGTGCATATGGGAGAGCTAGGACAGAGGAAAGGGAAACCAAGAATGATCTGAAAAAAGTTTAAAAAGGGAGTGGGGGATAAAAATGCTGTCAGGAAATACCATGACTAATTCTTCAGTCTCCAATTTTTCAATTACAGACACATCTTAATTAAACTCTCTCTCTCTCTCTCTCTCTCTCTCTCTCTCTCTCTCTCTCTCTCCCTCTTTCTCTTTCTCTCTCTCTCAGACACACACACACACACACACACACACACACACACACACACACACACA
>CABHPH010122626.1:0-14050 GCA_902168325.1 Peromyscus nudipes | reverse complement strand
CACACACACACACACACACACACACACACACACACACACACACACACCTGTATGTCATCTATGGTAATTTCCAACCCCACCCCCACTCCCATGAAAGGTAGTGTTAATTTACTTCCCCACCCATTGTACTTTAATGGCTTCCCTACTGTGGCACAAAGCATGCTTTTGTATTTGCCTTTTATCTCCAAGTCTATGATAACTACAGGTCTGCAGCCATAGTTTAGAGGTTTATTATGGATAACCACGGTAGATACAAATTCAGTTTTCAGAGACTAGGTTCACGGACCACATCTGCAAAAGCATCACCCCACAAAAGGATATCAAAAGTGCTGTTGTTTTTTTTTCCTAAGCACACACTAAAGTCTTCAGTAAGAGTTTTACATTTGCTCTTCCTGGGTTTCATTATAGTCTTGTGATTTGGGCTCCACAGAATCCTTTTCTAGGCATTTTTAATTCACAGATCCCCCAAAGAAAGGTCATTTCAGTTTGCATCCAAATTCCAGAACCACTTCAATATAAGATAATAATACAGTCAAAGTTAATATTGCTTATCAGATTAAAAAAAAAGAACCTCAGAAATTAGACAATCCTGAGGTTTTTAAAGTGTTCCCAAATTATTTTCTAATTCATTATTTATTTAGAGACATAGCTGGGCCATAAAAATGATCAGAAAGTTAAAAACCCTGGAGACATCTATCAGTTTTGTCTCTTAGTAATTAGCTGTATCATCTACAACTCCCTGCATCCCCCATTGACATATACCACTTGTGGAGGCAAAAGCCTTCTCTTTCTCTGGGCTTCTCTTCTTTAGTATCTGCAAAGTAATGATCCATTCATATTTGGCACAGGAGACATCTTCTACCACTTCACATGACTTCTCATGAGCCATATGCATCCTCCTACATCAGGTCATGATGAATCTAGTTATTTCCATAATTTTAGCAAGCCGGTGATATCTGGGCAGTCCTTATTCATTGGCTCTTGTTATGAACATTAAACATGACAGTACAAGCCTGCAGTCCAACCATTTAGCAGTGTTAACTATTCAATAAGTGTTGACTGTTGTTACAGTTTCTGTTTTCAGAGATATTCATGAATGCCCCCCAAATTACTTGCCTTTCCTGGTATTATTTCCCAGTGCAGCTTTTTTTTTCTCTTAGTAGGGAAATGCAAAGCATATGTTTTTTAAAATATGTCTTAGTTTATTCAATACTAGGACCTCTAAGAATGGTAATTATCTAATTTTACAGATTAAAAAATGTGCTACTAATAAGAGATGTGGCATTGAAATGGATATGGTGAGATTCTCATCTTAGTAAGCCTGATTCAGAAACTTCACCACACTTCCTGTCTTACTCTTTTAAGGTCTAGTTCTCAAGCATATTGACTCTGAATCCATCACAGATGCACTTCCTCCAAAAACCAGTGACCAACTTTCTACACTATACATATAAATATGTAAATGTACCAGTGCTGGCATACAGCTGGCTTGTTTACAATGCTTGTCTTGAAAAGTTCATGTTCCAGTGGAGGACCACACATACTTAGTTTATTTAGGTGTCTTTAGCACATAGCAAATTGTCTGATGAATACTAAATGCTCAAAAGATGCTGATAATTGAAAAATGAGAAAACAATGAGTAGTGAATGCATAAGGTATAAACTCAGAAAAATTAAAACTGTCCTAGAAATAGTGTTTTTCCTTTTCTATCATAGAAAGAAAGATATGCACCCATGCATTTCCAGCTGATGTTGAGAAAGAATAGGAAACTCAAATGAATATTTCCATCCTTATGCTGCATTAGTGAAGTCCTGGAATGCTAGATATGCAATTGTAGTTATATGATCCTACTATTCATCATTTCCAAATTCTTTCACTTAGAATTTACTTATATAAAGCTGATTTGGGTCTAAATGGAAATTTAATGGGAATATATTGGTTAATTCATTTCATGTAAAATAATATGATGCTTTATTTTTCTAGTTATACATCATATGAAAACATCTTAAAGCCTACTGATGCATTCCAAATAGGATCACTGTACCCTGATTCTGCATTAATCATGCTAGTTTAAAGCAGATAGGCTGAAAATGCTTGACTTTTGACTCTTAAAGTTCTCTTGCAGAACATTGGAGCCTTCTCATCAGTAATACCTAATGCCTAAACTATGTGAAATATCTTCTATTTTCTCATATAAAGTAGCATTCACTGTAGCTTTGTAAAAAATCCAAAGATGACACACAATTCACATTAGTGCTACATTTCTCACAATATTTTCAGGCCAGCAATCCTCTCTGTGCTTTCTCTTCTATTTTCTTTGGGCTCTGAAAGGAATCTAACTTTAGAGTTCTGGCCTGCAGTTACGACTCTTGCAACGGAAGCTGAAGTTCACACTTTTAACTCTGAAAATCTTTGGGCAACAATCAGACCTAAATTTGCTGGCAATTTTAGAGCCCTTGGCTATCAGATAATTCTATAAGCCTGTCTTGAATACCAACAATATACTAAACCTTGTGCTCAGTGCTGAGCATCTAGAGACCTTGAAGAGAAGGCCAGGGGTTGAAATTCATTTTTTTGACAGGGTTGGAATCTTGAAAGATACTCATAATAAGAAACTGACTATGGTTTCCCTTGGCAAAACTGTTGACATATATTTGATATTTACCTTTCAGTGTTCCTTAGTTTGACTTTTTGTTTTCCAATCTGAAAGGTGTAATGAGATAACTAAATTATTTAAGGTAAAATAGTGTATGTGTCAAATAAAGTGAGGGTAACCTACAATTCACTCTTGAAAGTACATGTAGTATAATAGTTTCATTCCCCAAATTACAGCATAAAAACTTTTTTCCTACCCCTCAGGTTACCTAAATACTATAGAATTTTCACGTACTTAGGGAATATTGGAAGGGCTTTGCAGTAAGTGATGTTTACTTTAAAGAAAGGCTTGGTGAGCAACTGTCGAATTTTCAGAATTAAATGCTTATTGTGTTCCTCCTGTAAGCCTTCCAAACCATGTTCTTCCTTCTCTACGGGCAGACAGGTCTTGGAATTTTAAAGACCTGAATGGCCTCTTAGGTTCCTCCAGAAATCACTCAATGCTTTTGGAAGGGATTGGATAGAGCAACATCATTCATTCAGATGTTAGCTTGTTAGTTTGTACCATTTGCCAGTATTAGGAAATAAGTACATAAACGTGACTGTGATTCACTCTGATATGGAAGAGAATATGTTCTGATGGAAAGAAAGGTGATCACAACAATCACAGTTTTTAAAATAATTCTCCTTCTTATTCAGAGGCAAATCTGTATGTCTTTAGGTCATTCTAAAATAACTTGCCAATATCTGAAAAATTCTCTTTTACATAATTTGTTAACATTATTATGTTAATTTCACTCTTAAGCTGATTTTCTGAACTGAATTTTGAAACATGAAGTAGAAATTCTACAAAAAGTGGAAGAGAACAATTACTCAAATACCAGTTTGCAAGCCCGTGGAAGGGTCATCAGTCTATTCCTCATGTCAAGAATACCATTTTACAAGTGTTTCCTTAAGAAGTGATTGAACTGAGCAACACACATAAAAATCTGATAGTAAAGTAAGTAGAGTGTTTTTAAACTTTGTCTTTTATAATAGTGTAAGTAAGTTCAGAGTTCTAGAATCAATTTTACCTTACATATGCTGTATGTATTATTTATTCAGCAGTTAATGCGTTATTTGACTTATAATTTATAATTAGCTGAAATATGTTAAAATGAGCCAAAAAATATTACAGAAAAACCTTTATTGACAAAATAAAAGTTACATAGGTATTTCTGTTTGTGAAACATACAGTCAATCATATGAGATCTTAAAGTAGAAAGTTTCCTGGAATTCCACCACTTCTGTCACATACAAAAGTTGTGAGAAAACAACCAGATAAGCAAATAAACAAACAACACTGCCAACGACAAAAATAAGGCATGTAGAATCAATTGGCACACCCCCAATATTTTGTATTACAAAAAATTCTGCCATTTGTGCTGTTGAACTGCTATAGTACATTTCAGCTATTGTTTTGTTTCAATATATATGTTTAAACATTTATTCAACTTCTGGAATTGCTTTTTCTAAGTTCAAGATCACATTGCTTTAATCAGTTCTCCACACTAGTCTGAGTGATGTTTCAAAAACACGTATGAATGCACGGTGCTCTGCCGATCTCAATCTGATATTAGTTTCTGTAAATCCCCCCAGGTAACAAATGTCCAGTGTCCTTAATACAACTCTGAGAAGCCCACAAGCAGACAGATATCTCTATATTCAACCTCTTCTGCCATCACTTTCTTCATCACCCTCTGTAGTTAGATCACATTGTACCTATTTTACTGGACTTACTTCTTGGTTCTCTTAGTTTGGTATACCATGTAGTTGGTGGAAATATAAAAGAGCTTCGGACTTAATACACACTTGAACCTGACTGTACAGTACCTCTTATGCTTCCTTTTTGTGTATTTAGACTAGAAGAGAAAGCATCCTCTATAACTGTTACTGTATGTCTATAGCACCAGTTGGCCTTCAGTTTTACCTTCCACATGAATGAATTCCTGCCTTGGTACTGCTGTCTAGTAAAAGTAACACTATTATCTAAGGCAAAAACAGGTTGCATATGTGTCACATAAAAAGTAGGTAACTCACAACTCATGCTTGACCATGAATAGATTTCTTTCTCCAATTCTAACATTAGGTGTTCCTTCAAATTTAGTCCATAGGTCTATCTAAACATTGAGGATGACACTACCTGAGAGTTGCTTAGAAATGCAGAATGTCAGCTGCACCTTACATCTACTGAATCAAATCTGTGTTTTTGCAAGATTCTAAGGAAATGTTTACATACTGAAGTTTAGAAGAACTAGACTTATGATTATGATTTTCTTCTCTAAAGGAGGTTACACTGTTTAGTTACTGAATGTTCTTTTGTGGAATTTGAATCATGCTAACAGGGACCATAAAATCCATATTCATTGAGAGTATAAAGCAATTCTGACTTAATCATCATTATGGTCTAACATTTAGAATTATAGAAATCACAATAAGAAATGAGTAATGGGATCCAAGAAACAAGTCTGAATATATTTCCAATCACATTTATGCTACTCTCATAACCTGAGATCTCTAGGTCACTGCATAGAAGTGCATATTCTACACTACCGTACATATCAAATCGCATGGCTCCAGATTAATTTCTTTCAGAGCGAAACTACACTCCTGTTTGGCACATATTTATTTGATGTAGCAAATTTGAATACCCCAAATATATTTTTAGAACATAGATATCCAGACCTATGAATTGCACTTTTTTTTTGCATTTATTTAACTACTTTGTTTGGATGTGTAAACACTGTGCACATGTGTGTACATTTTGGGTGCAGGTGTGGAGGTCACAGGACAGCTTACAGAAGTTCTTTCTTTCTTTCCTCCATGTGGATTCTGGGGATTGAGCTCAGGCTGTCAGATCTGGTGGCAGGCACCTTTACACACTGAGGTGCTTCGGCGGCCCTGCAATTTTGTTTTCATTCTGCTTTTTTGAGCATTATTTTGAGCAAATCCCATAGTGACATTTTCTAAACTGATAATATATCATACCATGGAGATATTTGGTATCCTTACCTTATGTTTTGACATCTCACTTCTCATATGGTGACTGAATAGATATGTGCTCAGGTGAACACAAATGACTATCTCTTTCACGACAGTTCTAGCACCACACTTTTAATAGGATTAATTTGTTCAAAGCATATGTCGTAATGGTGGGGAACTTGTTTGTTTAACATTTACAATTATGACAGCCAGCAAAATCCTTTATGAACTGTTTGTTTGAATCAAGTGACTTTGTGTCAAAACTCTTAATAAAGGAAACTGTCTGTCCTAATATCAATAAAAAGTGTCTCAGAGTGTGAGGAAAACCCAGTTCAGAGCATATACCAGTCCCATCCAGAAACTGAATGATTCTGAATGACTGTTTACACATGCCTTCAATACTTCCACTGTTTCTTTTTAAATGAGATATTATAAATGCATATTTATGTCTCATAGTTTCAAACCATACTGACAGAAAATCCCAGAGGATGTACTCTTGTCTTGGATGTGACTCTCAGGTAACTTGTTTATTGTGACAATGTGGTCCACTACATGCCTCTTCTCAAGCCCAGTTAGAAGCACATAAGGCTTTTTTGAAGCTTACTTTTTTATTTTTTATTTTTTGAACTATTCAGACTATGTAATAATGAAGAAAAAATCAAGAATCTCATCCACTGTGACATTTAGGTCTCTCTATTTTGTTATAGTCCAATACCAAGAGACTACTACTCCCCTTTTAACAGGACAACATCTTGGTCAAACTTCTTAATATGGTCCTTGGAGAAAAGCATGATACAGAACAAATACTTATATTAGTTGGTACTGTAGATCTGTCTATTATTTTACAGAATTTGATAAAACAAACAAAAAACAAATAAACAGAAAACAACTGGTTTATTTTTATGGAACAAAATGTTCACATGGTTCTTAACACACACTCTCAACCCAAAGCAAGTGTCTCTGAGGTTTTGTGAATGACGAATTCAGAATTCAAAGGTCAAGGTAGTGCTATAAACTTGTTCTCTTTTTGGCATAAAAGAAATATGAGTTTCAAATATTTTCCAAGGGTACATTGAGAAATAGGTCATCTTGTTGTAGTATAAGCAAAGGTCAGTGGTTTAGTGTGTAATAACAGCTCATCCTATCCTCTGCTTTATTTCAGATGCTATTTAGATTGAATTACATGTAAAATTTTATATTTTGAGTAATAAAAAGTATACTTCTCATTTGAAAATAGATATCCACATCTTTGTATCTACACACATGTGTTTGTACATGTACTTTATAACTTTAGCTAGAAAATTACTGGGCAGTCACTCAGCAATAGAAGAGTAGGTACTTCAGTATTCATATTGGTCTTTTTGTTGTTGTTTCTTTAAATGTTTCCCTTGTTCTTGATACTCTTTAATACAAATTTAAGTAAGCGGTTTTTATTTTTTCTAGCAGTCATTTGTAATCACAGCAGTGATTACAAACTGATTAATGATCAACTTTCTGTTGCAGTGCAAACCTTAGCATATATTTGTAATGGAACAGGGTCACAGAAAGAAAGGCTTGGAAAAAAAGAAACTAAACTGGATTTTGATTAGGAAACATTTACTTTGGGCTGAGCAATGTAATTGCCATAGGTTTAGCTTGAATATCAATCTACTCATTGACTAGATGAATTTTATCTCTCATTGGTAAATGTACATTTTAAATTTGACCCCCTTATTTTTGTAGATTTTTTGGGCATTCCTAATGATAAGCTTAACACTATAGTTTTCTTTCCAAGAATGTCTGTTCTGTGTGGTAAACAATCAAACTCTTCTGAGATCGCCAAGAATAACAATAGTTTTAGACATTTCACACTACAATTTGATATGATAGAGTTAGTGATAAGTATTTTTAAATTCCCGGTACTAGGTTTCTCTACCAATGCAATAAGCCAGATCAAGCTGAACTGAAAGTAAAGGACCAGGTTTAATCTGAGCAAAGCATCACCAGGTGATCTCTGGGGAAGGGAGGAGAAATCACGTGACAGGTCTAGCCACCAGAGCTTAAATACTCTGTAGGCACGGTTTTGGGCAGTTCTGGGGGAAGAGCTACAGCTTGGTGGGCTCACTGTTGGGCAGGGTTTGGAGAGGAAGGAGGGGGGCTGTGGTAGAGCTTCCAATAGGAACATTCCAACCTTCTTGGATATATGGGCGCCAGTTCAAGTCTGGCTACTTGTTGGCATGGGATGTGGGAAGGCGGAGTCAGGAGTCAGTGGGTTCCTACAATTTGATGTGATAGAGTTACATGATTAAGAGAGCACAAGTTCTGAATTCATAGTGGCTCCATTGATACCAAGATGTGACCTTATCACCTCCAGCACTCTGGCATTATAGAGTGGAGGGCATATGTGAGAATTCGAGATCAAATGGTGTGGCAGAAAGTTAGAGTTTGGGGAGGGACAGGTGTTCATTTATAACCACTCAATCCCACAAGTACTGTCTTATAATACTAAAACAAATCTCTTAATCCTCAATAATACAAAACTTTACACTCATTATACCTATTTAAAGATTCCTCCACCTCTGCTTCATATGGAGGATCGGGGTTCTAACACATGAAAATTTGTGAAATAAACCACATCCAAACCAAATACTCTCATTTCTTGTGGAGTTTCATTTTCTAAATTTTCAGGTATCATCCTATGTCTACTGTGCCAGTATCTTAGCCTATCTACCAACAGGGAGAATAGAGGATAGTTTGAAGAGGTGGCTAATACACAAATGATAGACCTCAAACACCTTCAAAAACAGTTCCTTTTGTCCTGTTATTTTACTTGTTTACAGTGTGTGTGTGTGTGTGTGTGTGTGTGTGTGTGTGTGTATGGTTTGTATATGTGTGTGCCTGTGTGATTGTAGGCATGTCCTATCATGCATGTGTAACGTCAGAGCACTGTATGTTGCTCTTTGTCCTCTTCTCCCACCTTGAGGGTTCTATGGATTGTACTCAGGTCCTCAGGTTTGGTGGCAAGCTCCTTTGCCCGCTAAGTCATCTCCCACACTCCCAAAGAGTTTTTACATGACTAAGTTACGTAGTGTCTTTACACACAGTACTTTTCTACTTGCTCATGAACAAAGGAATCTAAAACACCTTTACTGAGTGTTACAAAGAACTGTTTAATTATTTTGTTCATTGCTATGACCAAATACCCAACGAGAAGCAACTTAAGAGAGGAGTGGCTTATTTTTCCCATGTTTGAACACATAACCTATGATAATGCACACAGCATCAATAGCGGTGAAAGCAGCTCTTGCTCTTGTCTCAGGCAGCAAGGAATTCAGGCTACTTGTTCATAAGTTGTGTATCAAGAAGTGGGCATGGGACAGAAGAGTAGGCCAGGCTACATGCCTAGTCTTACTTCCAGTGACTCATTTCCTCTAGTGAGGCTCCACCTCTCAAAAGTTCAGTAAGCTTTCAAAACAGTGCCACAAATTTGGAATCAAGTACTGGAAACACCTGAGTATATGAGAGCATCTCACATTCAAATTACAACAGGCTTAAGCTGATGTTATCATTTGAAGGTGAGGCTCACTTATTACTTTAAATTTTATTTTATTAGAGTGAGACCAAAGGTAAAACAGGTTGGGTGAGAAGAACCCAGGGACAAAATCAGCTATCCATGACAGGCAAAGATGATCGAAAGTAGAAGTGTTCTTGTCTCTTGTCTGAGAGTTGAGCAGGTTCATTTATGAAAGAGGTTATGCTATAAACAGGCCATGTGTAATGTAGATCCATATGATGCGCATGGTATTGACCATTTTCAAAGTGATTGTCATGTTTCTATTGAATGTTAAAGGTTACTACAGAAGTTAGAATGTATTTTTAAAACAAAACTCCACCCAAATCACTTATTGTGTCTCATAAACTAATCATAGTCAAGAGCAAAGTCTGAAAATGAAATATAACTGTAGGAAAAAAAAAGATGACATAGTAATTTCAGCTAATATATAAAACTAAGATATTATACATTTATTACTGGTGAGATCAAACTTTTGAATCTTATTTGCTAGTTTTCAGTTTGAAGAATAAAATCTGATTGGTTATATACATCAGAGAACATTTGTAGTAAAGTAACCCACTTCATCCTAAGAACTTCAGGTTACTGACTCAGTGTTGGGAATTGCTGTCTTCACCTAAGCATTTTCTCTTTGCAATGTAATGAGCAGCATTCTCAACTCTTGCTCTATAATATTACAGTGAGGTGTCTCATAGGACTTTTAATTTCCAGCCTTCTTTAATGTAGGTCACACAAAATGCAACTATTGTGTGCCAAGTGCTCTTCAATGGAACTAACTGTACTAAAGGGAAAACCCATTATGTAAATGGTATTGAATGGAACCCCCATGTCTTCCTTTGTAACACAGAGATAGGTATTGCAGGATGTAGAACAATGATTTCCGTATATTTTTAAGTAGCCTAACCTTGATATAGGCAACATTTTCAAATAATATACTTAAGATTGGGTAGAAAGAAATGGAGTCTTGAATATCCCAGAACATATTAATTCTATGGCCTCTCATGTTCTATCTCCCAAATTATCAATACAGACTTTACCACTCATAAAAAAAAATTGGACTGTACCTAGAACACAGCACTTGATGATCAAGTCATCTTACTGAAACATTGTTTATTATATGAATGGTGAAGAAAGCTAACTTTCAGTGCAGAAGTAGTAGGAAGAGTAAATTTTATATGCAATTGTTAACTATATGTTTGCATGTAATATATGGCTGACATATATCTCTCTATCTACCATCTATAAGATGTTTATAGTATGATATGTTTAGCATCATATACATATATGTATATAATATTGTCACCTATGAAGTATTCACTGAAATACATGCATTTGGAAATAACATTATTTGGTGATTCAAGGTCTATATGTACTACATCTACTACAGGTACCATTGTCACAGATATACTTTTCATTACATTCATAGTAGCTTTGAGATATTATGCTTTAGGAATTAAAAGGCTTCAGCTAAGAGATATAAACTGATTTGTCTAAGGCTGTGTGATGCTTCAGTCACAATCTTGGATGTGTTTCAAGAATGAGTGACTTCAAACTCACACTCAAACAACTGGGGATGTTGAATTACATGGCAAGTAAATCAAGGCAAAAAGTGAACAGAGGAGAGGAAGAAATTTGAATGATCTTCAAGGCTAAATGTCAGCATCCTAAGATCATAAGCACCAGCTCATGCTTTGTCTTCTAATGTGTCTGCTGTTTTTTCACTCTTTACTCTTGAAATTGTCATGGAAGATAAATGGCAGAGTTCAACGATGGTAATTAGACACTTCAAACAAAAAAGTTCAAAACATCTTAAGTGAGACCTTTTGTTGCCTATTTTCCCTCCCAAATGCCACCGTTAATTCAGTACGTGCTAGATGCTAGTCTCTAGTATGTGTCTACATAAAATTGCCATTTCTGCTTTTAGAAAGCTGTGTAGACTCACAAAAGAAATAGTACAGCTTGCTTAATTAAAACTATGAACTGTTAATAGTTGTCCTTTGTGAATGAGTGTCTTCCGTCCTTGTCATCCCTTTTGCACAGACACCAATTATTTAAATGCTGGGTCATTGGTGGGCATATGTTCCATCTGTCAGATGACATACCAAAAAAAAAAAAAAAAAAAAACAACGAACAAGCAAATAAACAAAACCACTAAGGACATAAAAGCATAGTCCTACCACCCAATGTTTTTCATCTATTTGGTAAATTCAAGACTTGGCTCTTTGGAAGAAACTATTCACAAGGACACGGATTAGGATGTCAATTTGGAAGATGTTACAAAGACAGGAAACAGAACTCTGTACAAATAAACCAGAAAACTTGGAGAAGGATGAGAGGCATTGGGCGTTAATGGACTGCTTAAAGTTACAGTTAGGTTCATCTATTCTTCTACATGGTATGCAATGTACCCAATCAAATATAGGGTCAATCTTCAATCAATGTTCATTGTGTTTCCTTCTCCTCGTATGCAAAGCATAGATTTATTCCTTTTGTTTCTGCCTACACCTGCCAAGTGAGGTTACAGGTATATGCAACCACTTCCGACATTTTTTTTTAATGCATGTACTGAGGATTTGAACTCAGACACTGATGCTTCTGCAGCAAGTGCTTCTGCCTGCTAAGCCATCCACCCAGCCTCAAACTTTTATACTCCCTGCCCCATCTCTCTCTGTCTCTCTGTGGGCATGTGTGTGTGTGTGTGTGTCCATGTACATGTATATGTGTGTTTGTGGAAGTCTGAAGTGGATGTTAAGAATTATTTTTGGTTCACTTTACTTATTTTTGGAGAATCTCCCAGTCAAACCCATAGCTGTCTAATACAGCTAATGTTGCTAGCCAGGTTATTCTGGGATCATCTTCCACGGCAGAATTACAGGCAGCCATCACACCCATCCAACATTATGTGGGTCCTGTGGATCTAAACTCTTGAGTCCTCATGATTGCTTGCATGGGAAGTGTTTTAACGTATCAATGATCTCCCCATTCCCCCTTCCCACTCTAAGGTAAATGTACATCTGTGTACAAACACACCTCTATCTGCACACCATGCAGATCTCAGAACCAAAGCCCCAAGGCTGTGTTGCTTCTTACATGAAAGCTCTATCAAATAAAGCAAATTGTGCAATAACTCTGTGTCTCGTGTTTCTCTTGTACAACATAAAAATAATAAAATTTTGTGGTGTTATTGCAACAACGAATTAAAGCATGTCAATTTATTTGTTCATGCCTAGTACATCCTAGATACTTAAAATGCTTCTGCGGCTTTCTTTCTTCTTTGTATTTGAATTTTTCTGATTTAATTTATTCTAGTACCTTCTGACTAGATCATGGTAGGAGAAATCTTTGGTAGAATGCTAGAGGATCCATGGTGCTATATTTTTTATAACCAACTAAAGAGCAGTCAAATAATTTATGGGGCAAATGGCTATTTACTATCATTCTTTTTACATTCCTTAAATTTTAATTAAAATGTAATTATATCATTTCCCCATTCCTTTTATTCTCTACAAAAGCTCCTCTACCTCCTCCTATGTCTCTCCCTACTCCCTCTCTTACTCAGGACCTCTTTTTCTTTGATTATTAGTGTTAGATATATACTCATAAATATATACATACAGCCTACTGGGTCCATTTAGAATTGCCTGTATGTCTGTAGATTTAAGGATGACTATCTGGTATTGGATAACCAATTAGGGCATCCATTCCTTGGAATGATGAGTACTTCATTTCTCTGCATTCAATAGTTCCCTTTAGTTCCTTGTGTTGAGGTGGGACCCCATGATATTCCCCCTTTCCACATAAGGGTTTCAGTTGATACTGTCATTGTTCAGGTCTCATTCAGGCAGTCATACTGTTAAGGTGTCATAGGTGTAGTTTCCTGTCATTTCTAGGAGACATAATCCCACAGCAGACTTCTTGGTCCTTTGTCTCCTGGCATTTCATGGCCTACACTTCCTAAAAGAGGCAATATTTTCTGCTTAAGCAAACGAGAAACCCTAGTTTAATTTTGAAATTCATGATTTCATGATTCCTTGAAATATGTGATAATTGATTTCACTTATTGTCTAATGCGTTCAAATGGAGAAAAATAAAAAAAATAAAAGTAGTACAATATACACTGTAGTTTCTATGGATAACATCATCAAAAGCGCATTTCTAAAAAATAAGTGAATACTCTTCTCCAAATGGTAACTGTTTTGGTATAATGCGAGCTTTGTGGTTTTGAGCTACTCACTATTTTCCATACTGATGTATTGCTCCATCAAGATTGATCTGAGACTTGGGGTAAGCAGAGCCACTGTGCACCCTGATTTCCATTAGCTTCTCAGCTCCCTGTTAAAGTAACCACAACAAGAACAAGGAAAACCTCTTTGTTCTTTTTATTGCATTTAGCCTTTAAATTGATCAGCCTGGCCATGTCTGATAGGCGGTTGGCACTGTTACCACCCCTCGGTCTCACCTGCTTTAATTGGACAATGGCAGTTTCCAATTAGCTGCAATCCCTGCTCCTCAGATTGCCTCTGCAATTTCTCTCACACATATACTGTAATTAGCGTGTACCTCAATGTGTGAGACCGTAAACATATGCTATATATTTGAATAAGAGTGCTGTCAACACTTTATTTTAGAAGTGTATTAATTATGACTGAATAATATTGTGAATGCTAATGCAGAGCAGTACCCTCTCCCTGGATAATATTTACATTACTCTTTTTGCTTCGTTCCCAGAACAACAAATTTTAAAGTAAGGAACAATTAACAACTTTATGGAAATTCTATATTGAGAGTGTCTTACAAATACTCCTCTTTGGGATGACTAACAGCTCTTTATTTAAATTGTTCTTTTGCCAAAACAAGCAGAGATGTTAATTATGGAGTTGACGT
>CABHPH010122625.1:15629-41044 GCA_902168325.1 Peromyscus nudipes | reverse complement strand
CCACTATCCTTGACACACATTTGACTTTGTGCTCTACAGAAGCCAAGTAATTCCTCTTCACACCCATAGAAATGTTACAAGTGTAATTACTTTTTAATAGGAATTCTTTTGGTTTAATAAATTGAGAAACTGTTCAAAAAAGCACGTGTCCCTTTAGCACTGCATGTATTTGCTTCTACTTTTATGAGAAGAATACTTAAAATTGTAGTAAACAGAAAACTTGTATGTGACCTAGAACTTGGCGGCTCATGTTATTTTGTTTCTTGGAGATTTTTTTTTTTTGAGACAGGGTCTTAAAATGGTAGCTATGGCTGTCCTAGAACTCACTCTGTAGACCAGGCTGGCTTCGAACTCAGAGAGATCCACTTGCCTCTGCCTCCTGAGTGTGAGGATAAAGGTGTGCACCACCACCCCCCAGCACTTGGAAATATTGAAAACCTGCTAGAAACTACTTTCTGTGTCTGAGGTAACATAGATCTTCTGTATCTTAGAATTTTTCCAATATTTATTTTCCTATGCCAGTTGCAGTCTGTAAAGTTATAGACTAGAGGGTTTTGTCTTAAAAGTTCTTAATGTAGGAGTGCTCAGTGACCTTTCCCTGTCTAGTGGATTCTGTTGTGGCCTGTGGCCTTGGTCTTGCTGAGATGCTTCAAAGCCTTATTAAGAATGTCTGGGTCCCCAGGAAATCCTACTATACCCAGGTTTACCAGGAAATTTGGATGGGAATGGGGTTAATGAGCTACATCGTTTATAAAATCAGGAAGGCTGATAAAAGAAGTAAAGCTTTGAAAGGCTCCAGTCCTGCACCTGCCCATGGCCATCATTAGCTGCTCCCTGAGTCCACTCACGATGAATCCTGTCGGCTAAACTTAAGCAAGCTGTGTTAGGTGGGAACATGGAACATCGCTGTGCACTTACCTAAGTACCATTTACAATATGACATTAATAAATGTATGTGAGTAGCACGGAAAAAAAAAAAAAGTTCTTAATGTAGTCGGTGTCTGAGTGTGTAACCTAGGCTTAGAGTGAGCCTACTCTGTGGGCTCACTGCATGGGCTGTACTGATAATTTCTCTTCCTGCCCCAGGGACGTTCATGTTTATGATGCGAGGTGCCTGAATTCCAAGAGAAGCCAGCCTTTGATCTCTTTGACTGAACACTCGAAGAGCATTGCCTCGGCGTATTTTTCACCCGTTACTGGTAACAGAGTGGTGACCACTTGTGCCGACTGTAAGCTGAGGTAAACTCAGAAGACAGAAGCATGTTTTTAGGGGGATCTGTTTAGAGACTGCAGCTGTGGTGTTCGTAAACTAGAAGTTGTGTTTACTGCTTTGCTGTGAACTCACTAGTGTTACTGTGTTATAGGCCCGCCCTCTCTCCTCTCCCCCTTTCCTGTATACCTCCCTTTCTCTCTCCCACCCCTTTCCCTCTCTGTCCCACCATTTACTCCCGCCCCCCCACCCCCACTGTGTATTCCAGGCTGACCTTGAACTTGCCATCCTCCTGGTTTGACCTCCTGAGTACTGGGATGACTGGTGTGTTCCACCATGTCAGTTAAGAGATGCTCGCTCTACTTTACAAGTGTGTTAAATGGAAATTGCAGAGCCCCAGACTTCAGGCATGTGGAGAACAGAAAAAATGATGCTTCTGCACGAGCTAATAGGTGTGGTTTTAGGGTTCTAGCATTGACCTTTATAGCTACTTCCCCAAAACTGAAAAAATGTCAAGTTAAACATGAAGAGCCTTTTGTAGTCCTAGTTTTTTTTGACAGGTTGAGGCAGGCAGATCCTTGAGCATAGATGGGCAATATAGTGAGACCCCCATCTCTAGAGAAAAGATGTAGAGACAGTTAATGAAACTTTAGGGGTAAATGATTCTGTTCTCTTTGAGAATACTTAATTTTGTTTCAAATTTGCAAGCTCTTTAGGAGTTAGAATTCATCTATTGAATGTATCCCATGGTCAAGAATGGCAAACACATGATCTGCAGTGCCCAGTTAGTGTCTAGCAGAGTTTGTGAGCATCACCAAGAGATGATGTGAGGTTTATCATGGCAATTCAGGTCCCCTTCCTACCCACATAGTTTCCTTTGTGTTGGCATCTTTTTATCCATTTTTATTCATTATCAAAATTATTCATTTTATTCATTCATAGAGTTCATGCTTACTATATTACCTCTAGTAATTAAGCTTGCTAGTAATCAAACTAGTCAAGAAGTTCCAGTGCCAAGAGATTGCCCTGGGTCAGCTGGGCACAGAAGAGGAGGTGTGATACTGAGGCTGGCTTCCTTCTACCAGGGTACCCAGTAGAGGATTCTGGGTTTCTCCACTTTTGTGCTGGTCAATCAGCCTCTTCAGCAGTTTGGAAATGACACATCAGGCTGTCAACTAAAGAGTCAGAGGAAGATTGCTTTTTCTTTTTTAAACAATTTATTTATTATTATTTTATGTGCATTGGTATTTTGCCTGCATCTATATCTGTGTGAGGGTGTTGGATCCCCTAGAACTGAAGTTACAGACTGTTGTAAGCTGCCATGTGAGTGCTGGGAATTCAACCTGGGTCCTCTGGAAGAGCAGTTAGTGCTCTTAACCACTGAGCCATCTCTCTAGCCCCAGAAGATTACTTTTTATACATGCATGCACTCTTAGAGTATTTGTGAGTTTTCATACCACAGCCCTTATGTGTGTTTGAATGTGAATATAGTTTCAGATGCCAGATTGTCACTTTAAAATGTACATGCCAAGCTGGTGTGGTGGTGCCTACCTATAATTCCAGCACACACAGGAGGTCAAATAGGAAGATCCATAGTTCTAGGCATACACAGTGAGATACTGTCATAAAGAAAAAAATTTTTTTTAGAGTAATGGAGAATAATGACTGTGTAACTGTTCTCAACCTTTATTTGCAGAGTCTTTGACAGCAGCTCTCTGTCGTCCCAGATTCCTCTCCTCACTACCATCAGGTAGGCCTCTGCACCAAACGCCCTAGATCCTGGATTGCTGTGAGCAGCAGTGTGTAGAAGGGGCGTGTTAGGCATGTGGCTGTCAAGGAGAGGCTGTAGTTCTGGTTGTGTGCTGTGTTGTGTGAGCATCCTTACTTTCCAGTCCTGCCCAGAGGAGCTCTTGCTTCCGGGTCTCAGCAGCTCAGCTCTTAGTTGGCATGTGCTCTCTGCAGGTTCTTTTTGGTCCAAACTGAGGTCTTTCTTGTGACTTGAGTTACATTCAGTACCTTATTCAAGAAGACTGCCACTACTTGATGGGGCTGCCTGTTTGTTCTGGGCTTAGGTTGCTTCAGCATGTGCCTGCCTCGTGTTTCTGACGGCCCGCCTCTGGAACCCACTTTGGATGTGTGCCAACTTAATGTGTAACTCTATTCCGTATGCCATGCCTTCCCTCTAGAGGTGGTTTTTATCGTGTTTGAAGTTGGGTGTGTCTGGGCTTTGTCAGTGGCAGTTTTCAGAGGCTCCATTTAAGCATATTTTGTTTCCTTTTTTTTTTTTTTGGGGGGGGGGCCCATTTTATCTTTCAGATGTTATGTTTTAATTTATGAGTTTCTTCGTTTTTTGTTTGTTTGTCTTTTTGAGACAGGGTCTCACTATGTATCCCTAGCTGTTCTAGAACTCCTGTGGAGACTAGGCTGGCCTTGAACTCACAGACAACCTTTGTCTCGAGTGCTAGGATTGAAATAAATTATTTTTTATTAGCAAATAAAAAATATATTTTGAAATACGTATGTATTATAGAATGGCTAAATTGAGCTATTTAACATGTATCACCCCACATTTCTTTTTTCTGTTTTTTTTTCCCCCTCTGATGATGGGGGCTCTTTTCTTAATCTTGTTTCTGGATTGGCTACTATGAATGTGTAGTAACAGTTAACTTTTCGTAGGTCACGCTGCTTATATAATGATTGTTCTTGGCTAAACTTAAATGAGTGGTCTAGAGAGGCAGGCACAGTTGTAACCAGTTCCAAAATGGCAGGCTCCATCCTGTTCAGAGAGAAGTAAGACTCAGTTGTTAGTATTTCTTTTTCAGTCTTTGAATTTTTAAAATTACTCATTATTTGTGTGTTTTTTTGTTTTTGGTTTTGAGGCTGAGGTTTGTATAGCCCAGGCTAGCTTCTAACTCACGTAGCTGGGGCCGATTTCCTTTTCTCTTCTTAAAGATTTACTTTTGTTTTAAATTTCATGCATGTGTGTGTGTATCTGTCTGTGGACATGTACATATGAGTGTGTTGGAGCCCCTGGAGCTGGAATTACAGGCTATTGTGTCTGTCTGTGGGTATGTGCACATGAATGTGTTGAACAGCTCTGTGGTGACAGGTGGCTCCGTGGTGACAGCTGAGAGTCTTTGTTCTCATACCTCAGTGAAACCAGAACCAGTTTTCTAAAAGGACAGGGTTCTTCCTGTTTAGCTATAAACTGCAAGGTCTAAACTCCAGTAGCCACTTTTTCTAGAATGCTTACTTTTTTTTGGATTTTGAGACAGGGTTTCTCTGTGTAGCTTTTGGCATCTTTCCTGGAACTCACTTGGTAGCCCAGGCTGGCCTCGAACTCACAGAGATCTACCTGGCTCTGCCTCCCGAGTGCTGGGATTAAAGGCATGCGCCACCACCACCTGGCTTAGAATGCTCACTTCTAAAGGATCCACAGCTGTCCACATCAGTAACATCAGCCGGGGACCAAGATTGCAAAGCGCAGGAGCCTGTGGTGCACTTTACATATAGACCGTAACATCCCACCAGAGGCATGACATACCACCATTGAGAAATAGACATGTATCCTGACATGAAACCGATTTCCTGAGTATAACTGTTCTCAGGAATACTCTTCCTGTTACGCTTTTAGACAAGGAAAAGTCCTTTCAGCCTGCAGGGTTTAGTGGTGTTTTGTTTTTTTCCTTTAAGTGATAGGGTCTTGCTGTTTGTCCTAGCTAGCCCAAACTCCTGGATGAAAGTGATCTTCCTTAACAGCTGATACTACTGCCTGGATTAAACACAACAGATTATTATGTTTGTTGATTTTTGTATCCTATGTTCTAAAAATGTGTGTGTGTGTGTACCCATGTGTAAGCCTGAGATCAACCTTAGGTGGTGTTCTGCAGGAGCTGGCCACTTATAATTTATGAGACAGGTTTTCTCAGTGGTTCCTGGGGCTCACAGTTTTGGCTAGGCTGGCCAGTGATGTGATCCCCGGGGGTCTCCCTATCCCGTCTCCTCAGCACTGTGATTACAAGTGTACCCATGCCACCATGACTGCCCCCATGGCCAATTTTTTGAGTAGGTTCTTGGGATTGAACTCCACTTCTTATGCTTCTGTGGTAAGAACTGTCAGCTGACCATCTTTTCGGTCCCTGTATCCTGTGACTTTGTGTGAAATTATTTAAGTTGATTTTTAAGTGTATGGAATCTTTTATCATATTTTATGAATGTGATCATGTCCTCTGCAGAAGTTTTCCTTTTCTTCCTCCTCCCCTCCCTGTCTTAATGATCAGGCTCTGATAGCTGATATCAAGTTCAGTGTCAGTGCTGAGAGGACATCCTTACCTTATTCTTGGTCCCAGAGGGAAGCCCTCAGTCTGCATTGGGTCTGATGCACTGTGGCTTCTCACGTGTGGCCTTCATTGTGTGGTGATTGTCTCCCCCTGTTCCTAGTTTGTTGAGTGAGTGTGTCATGAATTCATTTTCAGCATCAACTATGATGATCATGTGCCTGTCCTTCACTTTGTTAACATGGTATGTTACACTGTTTGGGTTTTATTATGGCGGACCATCCATCCTTGTCTCCCACTTGACCATGGTGTGTAATTCTTTACTATGCTGTTGAGTTTGGTTTGTTGACAAGGTTTCTCTGTGTAGCTTTAGAGCCTGTCCTGGATCTCGCTCTGTAGACCAGGCTGGTCTCGAACTCACAGAGATCCGCCTGCCTCTGCTTCCCGATTGCTGGGATTAAAGGCGTGCGCAACCACTGCCTGGCGGTTGGTTAATATTTTTTTGAGGATTTTTTTTTTTTAAAGGCAGAGTCTCTTTATTCTAGTTTGGCCTGGAACTTGTTGTACCTGGGGATAACCTTGAACTCTCAATCTTCCTGCCTCCACCTTCCCAGTTCTTGATTATAAGTGTGTTTGAACCATACCTAGTTTATGAGGTACAGGGGATTGGACTCAGGGCTTTGCGTATGATAGATAAACACTCTACCAAGTGAGCCACACCTCCAAGTTGAGGATTTTTGTGTCAGTGTTAAGAAAGCTGGCTATGGAGGTGCACACAGGTGATGTCCGTATTGGAGGGTAAGGCAGGAGGATTGCCACAGTTTGGAGGTGAGACTGAACTACATAGTAATTTCTGGGCTACAGAATATTGTCTTAAACAAACAGAAACAAAAAGGAAAACTAATGCTATGGAAACTTATTCTCAAATCTCTCCCCCCACATCCTCCCTCTGTGTGAGTACATGTGAATCCCCTTAAATAGTTATGAATGAATTTATATATTTTTTTTTCATTCTTTAGGGTTAGTCTTGACAAATTGTATTCCTATGAATTTGTCTGTTTCTTCTCCTTTATTCAGTTTGTTGGTATATGATTGTTCATAGTATGTTCTTTTTTTAAAAATTTATTTATTATTCTTTTATGTACATTGGTGTTTTGCCTGCATGTATTTCTGTGTGGGAATTGAACCCCAGTCCTCTGGAAGAGCAGCCAGTGCTCTTAACCGCTGAGCCATCTCTCCAGTCCCCATAGGATGTTCTTACAATTCTTTTTCTTGTGTGTGTATGGAACAGTGAGCAGGAACGGTACTGTTTTTGGGCTGGAATGTAGCTCTGTCTGTAGAGCACTTGCCTAACAAGCATGAAACCCTGGGTTGGATTCCCAGTACTGCATAAAGGAGGTAAAGCGTGCGTGGTGTAGGCCTGTAATCTCATTACCTGGGAGGTAGAGGCAGGGGGATCAAAATTAAGACTTGTTTATGTGTATGAGTTTTTTGCCTACGTGTATATATGTGTACCACGTGTGCCTGGTGCTTGCTAAGGTCAGAAGAGGGGCATTTGTCCCTTTGAGCTGGAGTTATGGATGGTTCTGAGCCATCATATGGGTGCTGGGAACCAAACCAATAAGTGCTCTTGACCACTGAGCCATCTCGCCAGCCCCAGCAAAGGCCCTGTTTCCATAGGCCTGGGTCACCACCCTCTGAGCACAAGCCGAAGGCTGGAAGGTGAAGCAGACAGCAGGAGCGTTTCTACACTGGGTTTGGGTTTTGACTTTCAGCTCCTACCTTGAATTATTTAACATTTCAAAGTACATACTATTTTGTTTTTTTCCCTACTAGGCATAACACTATCACTGGGAGATGGCTAACGAGGTTCCAAGCTGTGTGGGACCCTAAACAAGAAGACTGCTTCATAGTTGGCAGTATGGCCCACCCACGGCGGGTGGAAGTCTTCCATGAGACAGGAAAGAACGTGTATTCTTTTTTTGGAGACTGTCTTGTATCTGTGTGTTCCCTCAATGTTATGCATCCTACCCGGTATGTTCTGGCTGGAGGTAATTCCAGTGGGAGGTTACATGTTTTTATGCATCAAGAAAGCTTCTGAGCTATTGGGTAGGTTCAACAGTTTGCTATTGTGTGGCAGAGAAGCGAGCGCTTCTCTCAGCTTCGTGCATCTCTTTGGTAATGGGTTATATTTAGCAGCTGTAACATTGCTTTCTCAGTGAACTGTACAGAATGTAGTATTAGCAAGGGAGGACCCTGAAGGCCATCTCTAGAAGAGGAGGGAGGGGCCTGGAGCAGAAGCTGGGATGCTTTCAGCACTTGGTTCTGAGACAGGCCCTTGTGTGGCCCAGGCTGGCCTCAGACTCTGTGTAGCCAAGAATGACCCTGGAGCCTCTTGCCTCTACCTCTGAAGTGCTAAGATTACAGGCATGCACCGCTGCACTCAGCATCTTTCAGCACTTTTAATTAGGCTATATTTTGAGAAATTCTATCAAATGATAAAGATTTGAGTGGTCAGTAATATAATGAGACCATTTTGATGCAATAGCGATGTATAGATCTGTGATTTATTTTACAGTTTGGGGTGGATACTGGAATAGGTTCTAAAAGATCATCTAATTATGAACATTATTGGACCCCATGGACTGTCACACGCTAGGCAAGTATTTCACTGTTGACTCACCCCACCTTTGGAACTTAGTTCTGCTTTGTTGATATTTTTGAGACTAGGGTTTGCTCTGTAGCCCAGGCTAGCCTTGAGCTTCAATCATCCTGCCTCACTTTTCCAAGGGCTAGGACTATCGGTGTTTACTAACATGCCCAGCCAGAACTTAGTTTTGTAAGCTAAGAACCTGTTTTGGGGTCCTTGTATCTCAGTTCAATGTCACATGAAATCCCACAATAGTCATCGGGAACCATTGGTTTCTGTGACTAGGGCCTGCATCTGCACACTTACAGCTTTGTCTGCTTTCTGGGCAGCTCCAGAAATGAGCTGGGACTGCACAGTGTTTCAGCTTGCACCATTCTTCTATATTCTAGTGTATAACTGTGTACACACTTTAACTATGTACAGCTAACTGTGGTAGCTTTTCACATGGAATTCCTAACTCCAGCACTTGAGGTAGAAGCAGGAGAATCAGGAGTTCAAGGCCAACCTGGCTCACCTTCCCTTGCCCCCAAATTAATAAAGTACAGAAAGCAAAATTAGGATATTTTTATTTTTCAATTAGAGTATTTTAAAATAAAACTTAGTTTCATATGTTTATGTATATTCTTCTAAATCAGTGTGGCCTGGTGTCACAGAGTAATACATATTCAACCTTTTCCATTGTTACTTGCCAAAGTTACTTCTGAAAGACTTAAATAGCTTAGGCAGTATGTCTGAATTGTAAGAGGGAATGCTCTTATCACTATATGTCACAGGAATAAAGTATGATTTTCCTTGAGTAATCTTCTTTATAATTAAAAACGTAGAGGCTAGAGATGGCTCAGCAATTAAGAGCACTGGTTGCTCTTCCAGATAACCCAGGTTTGATGCCCAGCACCCACATGGTGCTCACAACCCTGTGTAGGTCCAGCTGTGGGACACTTAGTGCTTTCATGTGGCCTCTGTGGGTACTGCATACACAAACGTGCAGACAGAACACTTACACAACCACAAAGGGTTAAAAACAAATCTTAAGTGTGGTGGTGCATGGCTTTCATTCCATCACTCGAGGCAGAGACAGGCAGATCTGAGTTCAAGGGCAATTTGCTCTACCTAGTGAGCTCCAGGCCAGCCAGCGAGACCTTATCTCAAAAAAACCAAAAGCTAAAACTAAGGTTGGAGGCTTAGTTTATTAATTATCATGGATATTCATGAGGAAATGGTAGTTCTGTTTCATAGCTGATAAAGTTCTTTATTGTATTTGCTTTCATTATATGTATGTGCCCTGCATGTGTGTGTTGCCTGAGGAGGTCAGAGAAAGGCGTCAGATCCCTTGGAACTGAAGTTCTAGCCAGGTGTGAGCCACTATGTGGGTGTGGGATCTGAACCTGGGTCCTCTGCAATTGCTGAGCCATCAATCTCTCTATGTACTGGTAATTTTTGATAAAGTGAGACAAGTTCCAAGTTTAAAAAAAAAAAAAAGACCCATTCTTTTACGGTATTTAAATATTTATTTAAGTTTAAAAATAATCTTCATGGCACCAATGATTTTATGCTAACTACATACTGCATATGTAGAAAAAAGTACATTGCTTTGAAGGAAAATGTAACTTAAGAGATTTTGGCACACGAAAGGTTAACAACTATATCTTTTTAAATGAAACTAAGAAATTCACATTTGTAGGTAGTTCACCCTCTACTGCTTAAAGGTACAGCACGCTGTTCAGGAGGTATTACCTCTGATCGACGGCGCTATGCAAGTCTGTTTTTCTACAGTGAGATCAACTAATTCCGAGAGGAAAGAAGAGACACAACATAGAACACAGCAAAACCAGACTGAAAACCAGAACTTTTTAATGATGAGAAAATACTGAGAGACACTGGTCACCAGTGACGGGCTTTGTTGTTGAACTACTGAAGACTATTTAGGAACCAAATCGAAGGAAGCCTTTTCTGTCCTTAGTGTCTGGGATAAGCCTTGGGAAAAAACAACCTGAAGGTTCCGGGTCAGATGCTGGAAATGTCAAGGACCGCTGCACTGTTAGGACTCTAGACACGAGAAAACACCAGGCAATGGCAGGCTGCCTCCCTCTCGTGGCTGTGAAGGGTCAGAGGTGAGGCTACCACTCACTGCATAGACGCTGTGTTCTACAGACTGAGGTAGGAGCGCTACACTAGAAGGCAGTCTGCTATGTTGCATAAGAATAGAGATCCTGGCCCACACCAGCCCTGTTTCCCAACAGCCTTTGCATCTCCGGGGGACATTCCCGAGAGTCCTGTGCTAAGTGAACCTTGGCTATGCAGTTGACAAGTGGCAGTGGCTCATTGCTTTGACGTGCTATCTAGTCTACTAGGATCCCCTCAGTTTGTCTTCTCATGTGGTAACTCTTGCTGGTATGGACATGATCAGATAGGCCTGTGCCTGTTCTTAGAGTCACTGCTGTTCAGAGTGGCAGTACTTGATCTTGGTATCAGCTGCGACATCACTGTTGGTTGGTGGAGCACACAGCAAAGCCCCCATGGGGACATGGTTCTGGGTCTCATGTGAGACAGGAATCGGAGCTGGCCCTCTTGCTAACGGGTAGTAGTTGTATTGTGTAGGTCAGGGTCTGCATCTTACGGCTGTAGGCCAATTTCAGCGTATTGCAGTTTCAGGCTTTTGTTTTTTGGAAGTGGGAGGTGGTCTGAGACAGGGTCTCATGAATCCCAGGCTGGCCTTGAACTGCTTTGTAACCTTGAGCTTCTGATCCTCCTGTCTCCAGCTGAATGCTGGGACCACAGGTATATGCTACCACACCTGGTTTTATGCAGTGTTAGCAATGAAATCAGGGCCTTATGAATGCTAGGCAAGTACTCTACCCACTGAGCTACATCCTCAGCCCTACACTTTTTTCTAAAATAGCGTTTTCTTGGAGTAAGCCACGTTCCCTTATGCATACATTATCAGAGGTGTGCAGAGTATGGTCCACAAACCAAAATTGTATTAAAAGAGGTTTGCTGACCTCTAGTCTGGATATGAATGGCATCTTTAAAATTACGTAAATACCCTGGCATCCTCCAAACCACTGGTTTTCTGTGGCTGCTATATTCAGAACATGAACATGGAAAAAGGCAAAAAAAAATTAAGAGGAGCTCACATGTACAACAGTCCAATCTCCTGTATTTGGGGCTGTTTAGCTCCACTCTTGTCTGGGTCCCAGGAGTGTATACCCCTTGACTGTCCTTTAATAAGTCCTTGGGCCTCAGATGACTTAGCAATCCCTCCCTGAGATGAAAACAAGATCTGTGTGTGATTGTTTTTAAGTGCAGAGGCCTGGGGACTCCTGCTCACCTTAGTGTGTTCCTGTCCTGCTGTGAGTGACGCCCTCCAAGTGTTCTGCTTGGCCTTATTTCCAGGAGCAGAGGCTGACCCGATGGGTGGCATTTCTACAGTGAGTGCTGGTCTCTGCCATGGTCAAATTCTGTCTCTTGTAGGCATCACTTAGAGATTCTGTTTATTTAGAGTGTCTCCTGGTCCCTTCCAAGGCTGCTGCTCATTCTTGATGTTTTCCTCAGATCTGTTTCTTGCATCTATAAGTTCATCAGGTTCTATTTTCTTAATCCATAAAGTAAAAACAAAATATGAATCGATAAGAAAATAACATTTTGCTGTTAAAATAGAGCTTGAAATAGTCCTCTTTTGGAAGGGCACACTGTACAAAGCAAGCCCTGCTCTCTACACCCTGCAGGCTCTCAGGCCACTTAGCACAGGTCTCTGGTAACTACGCCACAGGACATTTCCCACAGTGCACTTGGCTGCCACTGACTTCATTAATACCCCAGAAGCGCTAGAAGAGTCTTAAAGTTCTTCGGAAAAAAAAACCAAACCATTAAATAAAACTCAGTGTTGTCCACTAGGCTCTACTCTAAGGGACAGACTTACCCCACCCCTTCTGCTGCTGCTGCTGTGGTGCGGGTCCCTTCACATGCCCACTCTGCTCAGATTTGAAAAAACAAAAGGAAAAGAAAATCCAACTCAGACCATTGTAAGAAGCAACTTTCTATTTAATTGTTCTGCACAGGGTTCGATTTGCTAAACCTTCCGTCTGGCAAGTAGACCTCAACAATCCTGGTTGTCCACAGCCCTGGCCTGCCTGGCTGGGTCTCCCGGGACCCAGTGGTGGTACCAGTGTGAGAGCTGCGGGGTACAGAGGACAACAGCTCTGCATCTTCAGCGAGTGTCCCATCTACCAGGTGACACTACTGCAATAATCAGTATAGGAAAATAAATTATTTTTATTTGGATACTTTCAAAATAATACACATCTATGAAAAATTAAAATTCGAACCCCAAAATTATCCTGCATATTGAAGGATGAGAAACAAAAGAGCTGCTGAGCCTTTCTTGGAAGAGCCTCTGAAGAAATTGAGTTTTCCCAGTTTCTGTACGGGGCATTAGCCTACATCCCTTTCTTCTTCTGGGAAACAACCCTCCTAGGCTGCAGTGGACTTTGAGTCATGAGAGAAGGACCTGGTGTGTGTGCCGATGGTTCCGCGATGGGTCCCATTGCTGGGAATGGGTAGCCGGGTTCCATGGTCCACCTGGCTAGTTATTGGGAGGAGTCATGCCTTCTCAGGTGTCAATGAGCAGGCTCACCACTGAGCGGATTTTGCAGGCAAACCATCGCCTGAGGGGACAAAAGTATTGATAGTGGAATTGTTCAAACTCAGGGGTCTGGCGGATATCTCGGAAAAAGGCAATGTCAAGGTCAGACTCAGTGAGGATGATGAGGAGGAGGAGCAAAGCAAAGAGGAGCCCCATGGTCACAAGGAGCAAACGGAGGACACTTAAAACAAACTTATTCACCTGTTCTTGCTCTGGCCCGCCGTGCCCCTGGCACAGGGCCCTCAGCTCTCCCCCGAGGGCCTCCACCTCTGCCGCAGTCGGGGTGCTGGCCTCAGACTCCTTCTCCTCCTCAATGCTGCACGTGGCTCCATTGATCTGCCGGGAAAGCAGCATCAACTCCAGGCTGTGCTCGGCCACTGGGGTGGGTAGCACGCTGTCTGCGGGGCTGTAGGCCTCGTCTGCGATCACAGCCACACGTTCGTTGCTGTCTGCCCGGCTGCTCCTCACGTGAGGCAAGAAGGTGTCCCCATGGGAAGAGGACCGCACTGGGGTGGAGTGGGCACTGTCTCGTAGGGACTCCAGGCCTGGAGAGGTACAAAGCACAGGAATAAGCTCTGTGGGTCTCAACATGCTTGAATGCCTGACGGCATCCATTCAGTTTGTCAGGTGCGCCTCCGATCGCTCCACGTTACAGAAGCAGTAGCTGTAGACGCCATACTTAAGACATCAAGAACAAGACAAAAGTACCCGATGGGCATTTTTAAGTGTTTAAAATTTCATTTGTATGTCTTCCCACAACTCCATAAAGTAGTGGGGCGAGCAGTCATAGGGCTGGCTGTTCGTGGCCAAGCTGTGGATGGAACCGAAGCCTGTGATTACGGTGTTACTGATGGAATGCAGGTGCATGGGGTCTGTGGCCTGCACCTGCATTGGGTCTTAACCACCCAAGGACCTAGCGAGACGACTTGAAATTTAAGAGCCCCTGTCCCTTGAGCCAGCACTCTTGAGGTCTCTGTATTTCCTGGGTTCTCCCTGATGTCGCCACTGGCACACGAGATAGGAATGCTTTCTGCATCACTGATGAAACAGAACCCTTGAAAAGCCCTGATAGCCACGGTAGCATGATCCTGGCCTCTGCCCCACTTCCGTTCTGTGCCCTCAGCATAGGCACATGACAGCCTCTAAAACGCCTGTCCCTTCACAAGGACATCTCTGACAGCCAGATCTCCCGAAGTATGACCAGCATGGTTGCCAGCAGCCACTTCAGGGCAAATGTGTCTTGGCTTATGATTAATCCCTAAGCTGGCGGGGGGTTGGGGGGAGGCAGACACTCAGAAGCCATGGTGTGCTGCATTGTCGGTGGCCTCAGTAAACAGGACAGTGGGGAGGTATACATCCTAGCAGTTGCTTGCCAAACACATCAGTGTTCTGTTCAGAAGACCTCACCTGTGAGGGCATTCCTTATCAGGCTCGTCAGAACAAGACAATTCAGCCAGCACGCCATCTCCCCACATCTCCCTACCTCCCCTCTCCATTTCTCCCTTTAAAACTTGTTCTTATGGGTTGATTTTTTACCTTTTTTTGTTGCATATGGAATATTGTATCTCATTCAAAATGTTACTGTATATATTTAAATTATCCAGAAACGTCACCATCAACTTTAGCACTGATTATGGAATAACTTCCCACTTAAAGTTTGTCCCAGATTTTAAAATGAAATACACACTTTTGTTTCCCTTGTAAGTAGCATATAGAATATTAGGTTCCGTTCTGGCATGTTCAAACATCTTCCTTCACCCTAGCCCCTGCTCCCAGTCGTCCCCCCCCCCCCCCCCCCCCCCCCCCCCCTTTGCCCTTCCGTAGCGTATTTGTTCTATTTCCTCAAAACGGTTTACCTCTTTTTCAGAGCCACCCTCGCTTGTATCCCATTTTGGCTTCAAACTCCCTGTAAAGTTAAAGTTGACCTTGAACTTCGGGTCCTCCTGCCTCCGCCATCCAAATGCTGGGATGGCAGGTGTGTGCCACCATGCTTGGTTTATACAGTGCTGGGGACTGAACCCAGAGCCTTGCGTGTTACCCAGGCATCCAATTGAGCTATTCCCCAACCCCTCAAAACCACCTCCCCCCTCCATGGTCCCCTTTCTGTTTTCATGACCTACACTTATATCCCACATATGTAAAGATTAAAAGTCAAGACTCTCCCCGGGGGTTGGGGATTTAGCTCAGTGGTAGAGTGCTTACCTAGCAAGTGCAAGGCCCTGGGTTCCATCCTCAGCTAAAAAAAAAAAAAAAAAAAAACTCTCCCTGGGAGAAAATGTACAGTACTTTAACTGGGTTACCTCCCTCAATAATTTGCAGGTGTCTACATTTTCTGCAAGTTTCATAATTTCAGAAAATGCATCTTCTGTTACTACAGCAGCCACCATTCACCCTGCCCTTCATCAGAGCCCTTAGTCTGGGGTGGGGGCGGGGAGGCCAAGGTTGGTGCTGGGGAAGGATGGGCTCAGTGGTACAGCAAGACAGGTGTAAATTACCTTGGAGGTGCTCTAGCTGATGCCTCTGTCCAGAGGTGGCTCCCAGTGGGCCTGGGGGGACAGTTGTTAGGACCCTACCCTGAAGCCGGGGTCCCATCTTCAGGATGCGTATGCTTAGGGGTCGAAGGCAGTGGTTAGTCAGCCGGAGCTGGACGTGGACTCTGGTACGAATCTTAATGAGACTCTTCCCCATGGTGGCCCAGGAAGGCAGTTCCTTCTTCAGGGGAAACCAAGCAGGCAGGGGAGGTATGGAGATGAAACAGCTGGCCAGCTAGGGACAAGGACTCTTCACCAGTTCATGCCATGGCAGGCAGCCCCCTCTAGCTGTGCCTCCCACCTGCAGAGTGCTGGCTCTGGGAGCCTCATGTTAGGCTGAGCTGCGAGGAGGGAGAAGCTTGGAGAGGAGAGGCCATCCTTATCAGGGGACTGGATTCAGTCAGAAGTGCTTACAGCCATAAAAAGCAATGCTTCCCAGCCTGAAGCTTGTTCTCTGAGGCCCCTGGACAGCCCAGGCTCTCAGGGAAAGGGAAACGGCCAACTAAAATTGTCCCAGAAAACAGGCTATGAAGTCACACACAGGCTTTATCTAGGCCACATGGACAGTGAATCACAGGAACTGAGGTAGAGGTGGCTCTGGGACTGGGCTGTATCTGTCTGTCCCCTACCCCCCCCCCCCACAGCACACACAGCTAAGCTCCACATTCCGTCCCTCCATAGACAGAATGGGTGAAGGAAACTGCCATTCCTGAGTGTTCTCTGAGGCCCAGGCCTCTGTTAATCTGGGCATAGTAGATATGAAGGCGAAACAAGCCACAGTCTTTTTTTTTTTTTAATGGTTTTTTCAAGACAGGGTTTCTCTGTGTGTAGCCTTGGCTGACCTGGAATTTGCTCTGTAGACCAGGCTGGCCTTGAACTCACAGAGATCGCCTACCTCTGCCTCCCGAGTGCTGGGATTATAGGCGTGCGCCACCACCGCCCAGCTTCACAGTCTTTGTTTTTAAAATATCCCTGTTCATGGGGATTTTGTGCTTCATTCAACCTGTAATGTCATGTTAATGTGGTTTTGGAATTTCCCTCCTGTTTTAAGAGGCAGCACATGAAGTTTTTCTAGAAAAGCCATTGGGCTTCTGTGATGTGCCCTCTAGGGAAGGCCTTGGGTGTATGAACTAACTTCACACAGCCAGCCATTCCTTGGAGTTCTGCTCTTTAAAGGCCCTGGTCACATCCCTCATGGCCCTTCCCTGCCCTAGTCAGCTGCGTTAGCAGATCCCTGCTCCATGCTTACGAAATGCCAGCGGGGAGGGGCTTCTCTCTAAAGTGCTCTACCTAGCTCACACTCATAATCCAAGCATTTGGGAGGCTGAGGCAGGAGGACTCCTGAAAGTCTGAGGCTAGCCTGGGCTACAAAGCGAAATTCTGTCACAAAACAAGAAGAAGCATTTCATGTACATTAGATTCCTTGCCATCCACAGAGCAGGCAGGGAGGATGCTCCTGTTTACAAATGAACAACTGCCTTGGTGGTGGCCGCCTGTCCTCGCTTCTCCTTGGAGCTCTGTACCAGTCTCAAGTGAATAGGTGAGATTCATGAGTCACATCCTAAAACCTAAATACAAACCAGAGACCCTCTCACAGAATGATGCTCCTTCTTACCTGGGCAGTTTTGTTTTTGAGGTGAGGTCTTGCTATATACTTCATGGTGGCTTTGAACTCAGGGTGATCCTCCTGCCTCAGCTTCCTGAATGCTGGGATTATAGGCATGTGCTTTCACGATCCTCTGACCTCTACCTGATCACATCAAGTTTCATGCTGGGGACTGAACACCCAGCTTGTATTCCCACCCTTTGTGTAGAACCTTCTCCCTGCCATTGGGCTCCTTCCCCCAAGAGTCTGCTGTTGTCTCTAAAGCAAATGAGTCTCTTCTCAAGGTGGTTTGAAGGAGACTCTTCCCCCTCCCCCCAGTCTGGGGTATTCGAACACTTGGGCCCCAGTTGGTGATGTTGAGGTTTAGGAGGTATGGCCTTGCTGGAGAAGTATCACTGGGGGTTGGGGTTCAAGGTTATAAGCAGGTGTACCCATTCTCTCTGCTCTGTGTGTGTGAAGACGGGAACTCCCAGTGTCCTGTTGTTGCGGCCATGCCTGCCTCTTGCTGTGCCTCCCTGCCATGACACACTATCCCTCTGGCACCAGAAGGCAGAATAAACTCCTTATGTATGTTGTTCAGGTCATGGTATTTTATCACAGCAGCAGAAAGTAACTAATCCCGTCCCCAAAGTCCCCAAAGAGGAACTTGGTGCATCTCCAGGAGCCCAGACTCACCTTCCATGATGGAGATGTGCACAGCTCTTCTTCGTGTTCTAGGGACGCTGCTCAGCCGTGGGCCATGGGTTATGGAGGGACAGCTGCGGCTAGGAACCATCCCTGCTCTGAGATTGAACAGAAAGAGAACGACTTCACCAGTGCACAGACAGATAGGGGTGTCCGGATATCTAACGAATGCTTTTGACCTGTGGCCCCTGGGTCTCAGACATTCTGCTTCAAACTCATTTCCTTTCACTGGCTACTCAGCCTTTCTAGGGTGTGGCAACAAGTGCCATGGTCTTGGGGGACAGGACTGTCAGGGAATAGAGTCCTGGGATGAGACATGCTCCTGACATGTGTCTGAAGCCGGTTCTGGCAGTTTTCTTGGTTTCCAATAGGCTGCATAGAAGAGGCTGTGTCAAGGACAGGTAATAATTTCCTGTTCCCAGAAGTACAGGCTGGTGGGCTAATCCCAGCCCTCTTGGCCAGTCTTTGTGAGTCTGTTGGGCCTGATGGGGGCAGGCTTCTAGAAATGCACAGCTTACGGATACACATGCAGGACTGGGAGGTTACTGGAGGTTTTCTGTAATGGAGTAATCACAGCACAGCTCAGTGTCACTGTCGCGTCTTTCATGTCTGGGATCCATGTTCAGGCGGGGGAGGGCTGAGCAGAGCTGCCGAGTGAGGTGCCCCCACCCTGACGTGCTGTCTGTCGGCAGTGACTTGTCTTCCCTCGTGTTGTGAAGGGTTGCATGCCTGTTCCTGTGTCCAGTGGACACAGCTTCCTTCCCTCTTCTGCCCTTTGCCTCCTCTTTGGGGATCTGTTTGGGCCTGAAGTTTCACAGAGCCCGGCTAGCTAGGTTCTTTGAGATTTGGGGACCTGACCGAGAACTGGTTGAGGATAAGTGTGCAACAGCCTACCTGTGGATTTCTGGTGGCTCCCGTTTGATCTTGGCACTTGACTCCATTACTTCCTTTGCGACCCGGCCGCTGGTAAATGGTAAAATAATAAACGGCAAGAAAGAAGACTGATCAGGTGCTCTAGCTTAGTCAAGAAATGGCATCTGGCCTACCCATCCCCTAAGGCTTCGTTCGGTCACTGCAGAAGGCTTTCTTGGTGGGGCAAAGAGTTCTAGCATGCCATGACAGCTTAGCTTATCTCTTCGTCATTAGAGTCTCTGGGGTTCCCCTCCCCCACTTTTTTGAAACATGGTTTCTCTATATAGTCCTGGAGCTCACTATCTTGACCAGGCTGGCCTTGAACTCAGAGATCCTCCTCCTCTGCCCCTGCTGGAATTAAAGGCATGCGCCACCCATGCTCAACTCCATTCTTTATTTTTTTTTTCTCCAGCTCCATTCTTAATTAGGAAGGATTTCTCTTGTCTTATGAATCACCAGGAAAAAGCCCAAAACCCCCCAGGAAGGAGACACACAAAAAACAATTGTCATGGTTCTAATTTTGCTGCTGCTGTTGTGATGGCTGACTCCTGGATTATGTTGCAATTGGAAATGGCAAGTGTGTGAAAGAGAGGTCCCCCGTCATGAAACTAAAAAGCGCGAGCTCAGCTCATACTATACCCTCCCAGGAGGCTCCGAGCCATCAGACATCCTAAGTTATGTTTTAGTTTAAATTACTGTGCTTAAGAGATCTAGAAAACAAAAATGCCTCTAACCTGTAAGCCCCACTTGCCCAAGGACAGATAGCTTCCTGGAATGCTGGGGACTGTTCATATGAGATAACAACCACCCATGTATTTTCACTTCTGTAAACAAGCTTGGTTGCCCCAACTGCACAGGATGTGCTTGATCACACTTAGGCAAGCAAGGGGTATGTCACAGGCAGGAAGTATGTCAGGATGTATGCTGACTTCGTTCTGATTGGATGAAGGCAGGAAATATGTAGCCTAGTGGGTTTTGGTGTCATACTCTGGTAATCATGGGTATGGACCTGGTTAGTGTCCGTCATCCTGCCCAGTATTTAATAAAGCTTGCTTCAAATTTGGCTCAAAAGTTGTGGTAGTGGTCTTATTCTCACCCAGTGAGATCAACACCGTGAGGGAAGAAGAGACCTACAGACAGACAGACAGCTCGAGAAGAGGAGGGTAAAAGGCTCAGAGGAATTGGGAGGAAACCTGAGGCCCTGCTGAGAGCTCCGGGTTCTCTGTTCTCAAGGATAAGGCACGCGGAGACTGTCCTCTAGAGAAAGGTCTGGGAAGAGATCTAGAATGGCTACTTACTGTCACTATTTACCTGTATCGGAACCGGCTCCCTTTAAAGAATAAATTGCTGCTGGACACTGTGCGAACTTGGCTTGACTTCTCCAGCCTACGGCAAAGCAGAGTTCAGGGTGACACATGGCTCAAGCCACCTCACAGGCCGAAGATGGGCAGGTAGCTCCCTGCAAAGGCTACTTGAAACTTCCTTTCAGGTTCAGGAAACAGCCCTCGGTAGTCTGCGCTGGAGTGCTGCCCACTAGGAGGAACTCTTAGCAACTGCAGAGTGGCCACACATGGATTTAGAAACAAGTGCTTGTCCCCAGGACACAGATCGAAAACAAAAGTATGCGGCAGCAGTTGCTTCCTTCTGTATGAGGTTGGACAGAGAGAATGGGGATGCTTCTGAATCCCCAGGGCAACGGGAACTTAGTGGGAGCCAGCCCCTGTATATGGGGGGGGGGTCAGGGAACCCCATTCCTCCTGATAAGCCCCACCAGCAGGAGTTTGTCTCTCAAATTTGCTTCTCTCTAGGTTCATATAATTGACTAAACCTAGGGAAGATGGTAGCCAAAAAAAAAAACACCAAAAAACAAAAAAGCAAAAAAAAAAAAAAAAAAAAAAAACACCAAAAAAAAAAAACAAAAAAAAAAAAAAAAAAAAACCAACCAAACAACAACAACAACAAAAACCCGTCTTCTCGGCTTTCTCAATAGCAGGGAGCCTCAAGCTTGCTAAAGTATCTCCCTAGTGTCCCTTTGGAAGGAAGCCTGCTCAGGGTAGAATGCACAATGCCTGTTCACTTCACCCTGTTGCTGGTATCAAGTGCACAGTGAGTATTAGGACTGGGAATGCCTTTCTTTCCAAGACACAGCTCTGGGGCTGTGGCCCTGGCAACAGGCAGGAGATCAGTTCTGCTGGCTGGAGTCAGCTCACTGAAGAGCACTGTCTGTCACGGAGGAGAGCACTTCTGATTCTCTCAAACTCCTTCAGGACAGTAGAGGGAGCATCTGGCTTGTCAGGGCATTTGGTGATAGCAAGGGTCACCTTAACTGGAGTCTATCATGCTTGCCTTGTTGCAATACACTTTTTTTTTTTCTTTTACACAGGGTCCCATGTAGCCCAGGCTATCCTGCAATGCACTTTGTAACTGAGGATAACCTTGAACTGATCCTTATGCCTCCAGCTCCTGAGAGCTGGGATAACAGGCATTAGTTACCATGCTCTGTTTATGCAATGCAGAGTGTGGAACCCAGCACCCCATGCTTGCAAGGCAAGCCCCCCCACAAATGAACTGCATCCCCAGCCCAGAGCATCTATTAAAACACACATCATAAATTTTGTTTTTAGGGGGCTGGAGAGATGGCTCAGAGGTTAAGGGCACTGGCTGCTCTTCCAGAGGTCCTGAGTTCAATTCCCAGCAACCACATGGTGGGCTCACAACCATCTGTAATGAGATCTGGTGCCCTCTTCTGGCATGCAGGCATATATGCAGGCAGAACTCTATACATAATAAATATTAAAAAAATGTTTTTAAACAAAACCAAGGGGTTTGGTGAACCGTTTCCTTGGTAACACCTCAGCCTCTCTCTGGTCCATTTCTTTGTGCCCTGATGCTTTTGCAGCCACTTTCTTACTCAGAGAGAACTGGATGCAGAGGCCTCTCAGACTCCTCCAAACTCCAGCAAGCAAAGTTACCTCTGGCTGGATCCTAGCTTCCCAGTAGCAAGCCCCGTGGCCACCACCTCCAGGTCTCCTCCAGCTCTGGGCCACACACTAGGAAGAGGACCCAGAATCTTCCCCAAGGCTGAGGTCTGAGGTCAGCATGCTGCTCTGCTTGTGCAGGGTCTTTCATGGAACTCTTGTCTCCTACGCCTCCAGGGCACCACAGAGGCAGTGATTCATTCAAACTGACACACTCATTGGGCTTTTCTGGCTTGGGCTCTACCGCTGCAACACCAGAACTGCTCGGCTGGTTTCCTGTTTCTCGAGGTTGGCCTGCCTCTCCTCAGAAAACAGCTTTGTGACCCCATCTTTGATATCAACAGTTCCTATCACATGTCCAACTCACTTGTAGAAGGCTTGATTCTCAATCCCACATTTCCAGAGGTGCTTGCAGGCTTCTGGGGTTGGAGCAAAATATGTGAGAATAATTTTTTTTTCCTGTAAAAAATTCCATAGAGAAACAGCTGAGGTGGGTGGAAAAGCCCAGGACCCTGTGCTGCTGGGGGCCTTCAAGCAGCTGGCTAGCTAGAAGAGTGGTTCACATCAATGACCACCTCACACCTGGCAAGCCTAACAGAGCCCTTGGTGGGACACAGAACGTCCACAGGCATTCTCTGTGGGAACCTCCTTCGACTGTTTTCTCGAGGCAGGCCTCTCTTGAGTGGCTCCTCTGGGTACCACTGGCATCTTCAGGCCTTCCCACCCTCACACACCCTCACCTTGCCTTAGCCAAGGAGGCGGATGGACTCCCCTGTCCAGACTCCTTACTCTTGGCTCCAGAAACGAGGGGCTGTTGCAGTGCCCCAGCCCTCCCTGGAGAGCAGGAAGCCAGCACTCACCTCTTTCTGACTTACATATAAATAGAAAGTCTTCCCTTCAAATTTCAGCTTGGTCACCTCATTCCTAGAAGCACAAAGAGAGAGGACAGGACGTGTCACCGGGCTGTGGGCTGCTTGGTCACAGCTAAGTTGTAGATGCACAGCCCACCCGACTGGAAGAGGCTCCAGGCACAGACACAATTTTAGCCAAAATTAGAACTGAGAACAAGACAGTAGCGCAGTGGCCTTAGAACAGGCACTGGGACAGTTCAACCCACAGTTTCCAGGCAATCACACTGTAATATTGGGGTGATAGGATTTCGGGCTCATCAACAGTGGCTAGAAAAGGGGGAACATTTGCATGGAAAGTGAGTGCAGGGCGAGTGGGGCCATTTCCGGATTTGATGCGTAACACAGGTGCATTGTCTGATGGGACTGTCGAATATAAGGTGCCACGGGGAGCTGATGAGGCCAAAGTTGAAGGTAACAGCAAAGAATGAAATACAATGCATCCAGGTTCTGAGGGAGCCGGGTCTTTCAGGTGACTGTGCCACTGGATGGAAAATGCAGTTTAATGCAGACAGATGTCAAACAATCTCAAGGGAGGGTGGGGCAACATACCAAGAAGAGAGAACAGATTACATGGAACAGTCATGCAGCGTACTGACCAGGAAAGGGGCTTAGGGGTTATTGTAGAAAAATCCTTGAAGCCACCAGCCCAGTGAATGGCTGCAGTAAGAGAGGCAAACAGGATACTGGGGTACGTCACCCGTGGGACAGACACAAATCAGAAGTGACATGGTTACTGTACATGGCGCAGCCTACACCTCACCTCCACACACTGCTTTCAGCCTTGGTCACAAAGTGGGAAAACTACCCGGGGGGGACTTATTTGGATGTCCCTGAGAGCCACAAGACTAGGCCTCCCCATCGGCCACTCCGGTGTACCCAACTCAGGGCCCGACACCCCACTGGAGTTTCTATTTTGCTGCCTGAGCCTCTAAGGAGTCTGATCATACACATCTGCCATCAGTAGGCTACTTCCTGTCACCTCTCGGGCGATTTCCTCAGGATCCTAGGAAGTAGCAAAGTTGCAGACGTAAGCAGGTACCTGGTTTATGGCCGCACAACAGCAGGGTAGAGGGATATGACTTGTTCTCACTGAGAAGTCACGGCTGGGTCACAGTGACAGTTTACAGCTTCCCACTACAGACTTGAACTGGTACAAGTCTCTCTGTGTCATCTCTCTCTGTTGAGTGACCAACCCTCAATCTTACACTCAGGTAGAATACACTAAGCATACAGCCTCCAGCAAGTGTGATAAAGAAAGAGTTTGCTTTTTGCTTTTTTTTTTTCTTCTTTGAGACAGGGTCTCAAAGAGTAGTCCTGGTTGTCCTAGAACTCTCTATGTAGACCAGCCTGGCCTTGACATGGAAGTCATTCTCCTGCCTCCGATTCCTGAGAGCTGAGATTACAGGTGTGTGCCATCACACCTGGCCTAGGAGTTTGTTTTGAACATGAGGTTGGGTTTACATCTATAATTCTGAAGTTGAGACAAGAGATTTCCGGTGAGAGAGGTACATGGGAGAATGAAAAGTCGGGAGGTGGGGATCACTCAGGGACTTTGAGTGTCTAAGGAACACCAAATAACCCAGATATTCAGGCAGCAAAGGACCCACACAAGGGGAACTGTGGCCCAATCCTGTCCTTTTCTGAGCACCATTTTGTTGGCTGAGACGTCAAACCGTCACATCGTCACACAGAAAACACAGTGAAAGGAGCCAACTTGAGGGAGCCCAGGGCGCCATGATACCAACTGCCTTGTGAATGAGACCCAGCGCCACATGTCTGAGGAGTAGTTTGAGGATTAGTTAATCATATTGCCATCCTCCACAAGAGCAATCTGGATTGGGAAGGTGTCTGGTGTCTATCAGTTGAGTAGGGCAGCAGGGGAAGAGATGCATACAGCATCCTGAGAAGAAAACGCATGAGAAGCAACTCTACTCAGACCATACTTCACTCTTCCAGAGAAGGTAAAGGGAGCAAGAGAAGGACCAGGCTTCCCTAACAAGTTTCTTGGACCAAGGGAAGCCATGTAGCCAGCCTGTTTGTCAGAAGAGCTAGCCAGCTTAGACGCAGCAGGCTGAGGCCCAAATGCAGAACTGAAATCACAGTGGGCTCAAACAATGTGCTCACTAGTCATACATGTGTCACCCTAGCTTTGGATTTTTAGATCTGTGTGTTTAATATGGAGTACCTGTACAAGTTAGGAATCCAGAAAGGGCCCATGATAGAGGGGAGCGGAAGAGGCTTTGGGGTGCGTAGTAGACTATGTATGATATGAAAGTGTGTGTGGGGTTCTGGAAGTTAGAGTGGAGATTGGGATGGGAGATGGAGCGGGAGGAGAGGATGGAATAGGGTAACTAAAATTAAGCATGTATGAAAAAAACCTCATGGAACATCACTACTTTGTAAACAAATTTTAAAATATACTTTTTTGTTGTTAAAAGAAGTACTTGTGTGGGTGAACAATCCTTTCCCTAAAGACGTGGGTTATTAAATGAAAATCTTAGTGCCAGTGTCGGGTATCTTCCTTCTAGCTGTTAGGGAAGCCCCCAGAAGCCTCAAAACATCACAGGCTATTATTGTTATTGCCCTTGGTTGCCCACAATAGCCATATGGTAAGGCCCTACTGCTGAAGCTACGGCACACTTTGGTTGCAGAACAAAGAGAATTCAAGCTGGAATTGACCTAGAAACTTCCTTCTGGGTAGCATTCATAGTGCCAAAAGGTGGAAGAGCTACCAATGGACTTAGGCAGTGATGATAGACCCTCCAGCTCCAATACTAACCTGCCAGGCAGGATGTGCCCACTGGTGCCCAATAGTGGCATGCCTGTTAGGGCATAACCAACTGCTTTCTGATTAGATTTGAGGGCTGTTCCATAGAATGCCTGCCTGGTGCTGTGAACAGTCAAAAGCCATGGCTGATGAGGTCATAGGCTGCCTGGTGCTGTGAACACAGTCAGGAGCCCATGGTCGATGAGGTCACAGGCTGCCTGGTGCTGTAAACACAGTCAGAAGCCCA
>CABHPH010122625.1:0-15619 GCA_902168325.1 Peromyscus nudipes | reverse complement strand
GAGGTCACAGGCTGCCTGGTGCTGTAAACACAGTCAGAAGCCCATGGTTGATGAGGTCACAGGCTGCCTGGTGCTGTAAACACAGTCAAGAGCCCATGGCCGATGAGGTCACAGGCTGCCTGGTGCTGTGAACATACTCAGAAGCCCATGGCTGCTGAGGTCACAGGCTCTGCTACTGTTGTTTGCTGGACAGACATGCTGTTTCCTGACTATGTTTATACCTTTAGGGCAGTGTCAATCTTGGGCAGTGAAGCTGCTTTTTTGCAGTGAGCAGTAGTTACTGCAGAGGTTCATAACTGCTCAGAGTGCAGAGGATCAGTGGCTGGGAGTGCTCAGCATTAAGTGCTCATCGGTATCCACCCTGCAAAGCTCAGGGGACATAATGAAAGAAAGAAGTGGGTATGTATGAGCCGAGGATGGGAGGATGCTGTGAGACAATTGAACTCATGAGTGCACAGCACAAGACCCACACAAGATCAAACTGGCCAGTAGATGCTGTGAGATGATTGTACTCATGAGTGCACAGCACAAGACCCGCAAAAAGAGCAAACTGGCCAGTAACTCCAGCTCAAACCAGGGAGGGGAAAAGGAGAATCCAACACTAGCCGAGGACCTATGGCGACTGCTGGCTGCTGTGTGTGGTGACTGGGTAGGTTGCATGTGCAGGTAGTACTAACTGGACTGTGGGTTATATTTAAAATGGGGGAGGGAGGCTGCTGGTGAGCTGGCTCAATAGATGCTGCCAACCCCGATGACCTGAGTTCAATTCCAGGGCCCACATGGTGGAAGAAGAGAACAGACTCTGAAAAACTGTCCTTGGACATCACATGTGTGCTCTGGCATATGTCCTCACTATACAAAATAAACAAATGAAATAAAAAATTCATTAGCCGGGCAGTAGTGGTACATGCCTTTATTTCCTGTACTTGCAAGGCAGAGGCAGGCAGATCTTTGAGTTGGAGGCCAGCCTGGTCTACAGAGTGAGTTCTAGAATAGTCAGGGCCACAGAGAGAAACCCTGTCTCCCAAAAAAAAAAAAAAAAAAAGTGGGTCAGCATGGTGGTACACAACTTTAATCTCAGCACTTGGGAGGCAGAAGCAGGCAGATCTCTGAGTTTGAAGCCAGCCTGGTCTACACAGTAAATTCTAGAACAGCCAAGGCTATGTAGAGAGATGCTGTCTCAAAAACAAACAAACAAACCAAAAAACAACAACAAAAAAGGACATGAAGCGGGAGGGACGTGTTGCGGGAGGTCTTAGGGGAGTGGCAGAAGGGTTGGGGTCGATATTATCAAGATACAGTGTATACATGTACAAAATTGTAAAAGTGTCAAAGAATAAAAATATTTCTAAGGAAAAAATTACAGGCTCTCAATTATGTAGAGTATTTTGGTGAGACTGACAGATGTTTGTATGGATGAGGCTGCAAACAGGTCCCAAGATATGCAAATATCAGTCAATGTACAGAAGCCTGTGCCTAGTCATACAGACCCCGAACAAAGCAAGGAGGGGAAGCAATGTGGGTAGCTGCAGCCAAGGCAGTGGCTCCTGCATGCTGGATGTGGCAGGGGAGAGGGAGGGAAAAGGTGACTCTCAGAGACCGAGGACACTTAGCCCTAAAGATGGAGATGCATGAGATGGCAGCCTCCGAACTCTTGCTGCCCGAGTGCCCACAGACAGGCTGTAAGGAGGATGTTTTGCATACTGTAGGTGGCATTTGTTCCAGGGTAATTATCTAAGAACCCCTCCTTTGTTAGAAGAGTAAGCAAGGGCTTTGGGCCATCTACTGAGATGTTTCTGGATGGCCTTAACTATGCTGGCAGTGGCCTGAGCAAGTGACGAACCCAAAGACTTAGTTCACTCGGGAACTTCTCGTCCCTCATGTTGGCTACAGTTGCAGGCTACCCTAGAAGTCAACCTCCAATACCCTTTCTGTCTGGAGAGGCTGTTGGCTCTCAGGGACACTCTTTGGAAAGAACAGGATTCCTAGGAAGAGACCAGACCACTACCTTGGTCAGTTACCATTCTCAACTCAAGGCTTTGGAGAAGGCTGCGAGCCATAACTGCCCATCACAGACAAAGGACATGGGTACCACAGCCCCTCCCCAGTTAGTGATGCAGAAGGACCTGTTCTGGAGATGAAGACAGATACTTACCACTTAATGAAGTGGACCCTCTTGTTTCCTTGAAGAACAACAAACCCAAAAGGAGTGAAGGCCAGAAACGCAGCATTTCCTGACACATCCTGTAACAGAGAAAGACTTCTCACTGGACCATAGAGGTGCATGTAGAGAGGAGAAAGGGTGGTGGGAAAAACCTCAGATCCCAGCACTCTGGAGGTGGAGGCAGGAGGATCAGAGGCTCAGGGTTATCTTCAGCTACATAGTGAGTTCAAGATCAGTCTAGGCTGCATGAGAACCTTGTCTCAAAAACCACAGACAGACACCCAGGCTATTCATAGGAGAAGCAGGGTAACCTTTAGTAGATCACAAAGGGACACACAGGACATTTAACAGCACAAGACCATGGCTTTAGTTCCAGCCTTGCCGCTTGCCAGATGATCCTCAGAGCTCTCTGTATCTGGACAGTGGATGTGGTGATGATACCAGCCTCAGCAGGCCAAAGACAATGTTAAGGGCTTGTGTATTGCTGGTGGGATTTTAAAATGGTATGGTCACTTTGGGAAATAGTTGTTAAGTTTTTCCAAACAGTTAAGTAGAGAGTTACCACATAACCCAATCATTCCCCTTTTAGGTTATATGCCCAAGATAATTGGAACATGTCTATAGTTACGTGAATGTTAATAGTGTAACTATTTATAGTAGCCAAACAATGTGAGCAATCCAATCCAGCTTGAAGAGTAAAATGTTCATCCATTGATAGGCAAAAAAGCAAGTGGTAGATGGTGGTATACTGGAATATTATTTAGCAGTGAAGAGGAAGGAGGTACTCATATATACAACACAACTGAACCTTCAAACACCATGTCAAGTGAAAGAAGCCAGTTACAAAAAACCATGTTGAATGGTTCTATTTATACATAATGTTTGCAACAGGTAAACCCACAGACACAGAAAGTGTGTTGGTTGCCAAGGGCTGGAGGGAGAGGAAGTGAGCCAGTGACTGATAGTGGATATGAAGTTTCCTTTGGGCAGGGGAGGGAGGTCATAAAAATGTTCCAGATCAGATGGAGGTGGTGACTGAATACACTAAAAACCACTGGACTGCACATTTTTTTTTTTTTTTTGTTTTTTGAGACAGGGTTTCTCTGTGTAGCTTTGCGCCTTTCCTGGAGCTCACTTGGTAGCCCAGGCTGGCCTCGAACTCACAGAGATCCGCCTGCCTCTGCCTCCCGAGTGCTGGGATTAAAGGCGTGCGCCACCAACGCCCGGCTGGACTGCACATTTAAAAGAGTGAATTTTATAATAGGTGAAGTGTGTGTGTGTGTGTGTGTGTGTGTGTGTGTGAACTGTTACTAATCGAGCCTGTAATCCTAGCTACTCCCAAGGTTGAGGCAAGGAAGATCCTAAATTAAACATCTGCCTAGGCTACAGAGTTAAATTCGAGGCCAGTCTGGGTAACTTAATTAGAAAAGAGGGTTGGGGTGCGATTCAGTGGTAGACTACTTGCCTAGCATGTGCAAACCTTAGGTCCAGTCCCGAGTACCGCCCAAACAAGACAAGACAAAACTCTGCCCACAGAGGCAGGTTATCATTGTCTCGGTACCTGTAATATCATGGGGTTCATACCTCAGGGAAGTTTAGATGAAGACACTGAGAAGCAGCAATTGGCTGAGTGGAACCTCAGGCCACCAGTCTGTCAACACCAGGGTTGGGATTTCATTAGCGAGTGACATGAGGAGGTATCAGAAAGCCTGGGGCCTGGAGCCCTTGAGTGCAGGAGTTCTCGGGGGAAGCGGCTGACTAATGGACACCCCAGCTTCCTCTGGACCAAGACATTGGGTGAGGATCTGCTTTCAGGATAGACAAGTGAGGATGGAGATGGCTGGCAAACTTGGCCATCAAGTGGTGGGGGAGTTCTGGTTCTTCTTACCTCGAGAGCTTGCCACCCTGGCAGAGATACTTAGCCTGACTAGCCTCTGAGGCAATGGATCCTCTGCAGGGCCAGTGAGCCTGGCCTCAGGGGAAAATGCATTTGCCCTAAAGCTGCCTCGTGGAGTCAGGTTTGCAAGTGTGGGCATCTGGGCCCGGGTATAAACTGGTTTCCAAACCTTTTGAACTAATGTTATCAGCATCCTTTCCTCAGGACAGGGGAGATCCAGACACTTGGCTGTAAGTACAGTGTCATTTAAACCACGGGCATAGTGAACAGCTTTTAAAGAGACACGGGCCTTGTTCCTTCTGCAGTCACATGACTGGGCTTCCCCCTGCCTGTCACCAGTGCTTGGAGGGGATTCATGAGTACCAGGCATGGCACACAAGCATGGTTCCTGCCAGGAGGCAGCAGGTCTAATTTGGGTAACTTGGCATAAATGAGTTCAAGGCAAATGGCATCTGTGGGGAGAATGCCTGAGGGAGGTAGCTAATCTCAGCTAGAGGGTGGGCATTGGGAAGCTTTCTGTCCCTGTGCAGGGTGGAACCAAGGACAAGAGATGCAAGGGTAGAGACCTCGTTGTGTTTGCATGGTGCAGAACAGGCTACAGGCAGGTTTAGCAGATACGGTGTAGGACAGCGATGTGGGTCAGGGGACAGCAGGCTATGGGGGGCAAGTACATGTTTACAGGGATGAGCGAAGGCATGAAGAGACAGAGGAAGAAAGGGTATCTCATCAAGCCTTCTGAGACACAGGAAAAGGCCTAGAAGGAAGAGCAGCCAGAGGGTTGGGAGGGTCAGGCCTGGAGAGGGAGAGTATGTAACAGAGAAGCAGTGAGGGGGTGGGGTGTCTAAGGGGGGCTCTGCTTCCTCCACCCTTGCTAGTACATCAGCAAATGGGCAGAAAGGCCCCCCGCCACAGGCCTGGTATACCGGTCAGGTCTGGCCGCACTGCATGACATGTCCTTTACTTTCTCCACATCTTAGCTAGGGCTGTTACCTCAGAAGTTCTGTGTGGCAGGTGGCCATGTACACTAATGGCTGTGTCAATATGAACACAGATGCTGAGGCTGTTGAAATCCTGGCAAAACCCTAACATTTGACTTTCTCTTATTCGATGCTGACAGTTAAGATTTCCTAGTTAGGAAGTGGGTGTGGGAAGCTAGACCAAAAAGGAAGTCTTGGAGCGGGAAGAGCTGGATGGTCATGGGCTTGAAGTGAGCAGAAGGGAAAGGGTTGGAAGTGAGAGCCAGTGAATGACATTGCTCTGGCCACAGCAAAGGTTAGAGGTGGCTGCTGCCTGCCAGGCTGTACGATCTAGACACCCTCAGGTGGCCTCCCAGTGAGGCCAGGGTGGAGCTGTGGGAATGGCCTCTCCTGACAGGACTGGTTGATTTAGAACAGTGAGTGTTTTATTTAGGATTTATATCACTGTGATAAATCACCATGACCAAAAGCAACTTGAAGAGGAAGTGGTTTATTTCAGCTTATGACTCTCAGGTCATACTCCATCACTGAGGGAATTCATTACAGGAACTCAAGGCAGGAACTGAGGCAGAAACCACAGAGGAGTGCTGCTTACTGATTTGTTCCCCATGGCTTGCTCAGCTTGCTTTCTTATACAACCTGGTACTACCACCTCCCACATCAATCACTAATCAAGATAACACCCACAGACTTGTCTACAGGCCAGTCTTTCTCTATTAAGATTCCTTTTTCCAGGTATGTTTAGGTTTGTTCAAGTTGTCAAAAACCAAGCAGCACAGGTGGTGAACTTGGAATAAATCCTGGTGAGAAGCAATTAATTACCAGATATGGTGGTGCACACCTTTGATCCCAGCACTTGGGAGGCAGAAGCAGGCAGATCTGTGAGTTCAAGGCTAGCCTGGTCTACAAAGATAGGACAGATAGGACTACATAGAGAAACCCTGTCTAGAAGAGAAAAAAGAGGGAGAGGGGTAGAGGGAGAGAGAGGGAGAGAGAGGGAGAGAGAGGGAGAGAGGGGGGAGAGAGGGAGGGGGGAAGAGAGGGAGAGGGAGGGAGGGAGAGGGAGAGAGAGAAGCAATTGATAATGGAACCTTGAACAATTCCCTCCCAGAGTAGAGAGGTCAATTCTCCAAGGCTTCCAGACCCACAGAGGGAGAGGAGAGCCACAGCAAGACCCTAGCACTCAGCACCCACAGTACTGAGGGCAACCAGTGTTGGCCACTTGTCTCTGTCACATGAGCTTCAGTAACCAGCACAGGGTGGCACCTGGAACTACAGTGAGAAATCCCATCCATACTGGTTTGGAAGTCTAAGCAGAAAGCCCTTCTCTGGAACATTCCAGTGTCTTCAGTCTAACATGTCCTTCTGGTATTGGCCTGTGTGGTGGTTTGAATAAGAATGGCCCTCATAGGCTCAGAGATTTGAATGCTTGGTCATCAAGTAGTGGCACTATTTGAAAGGAATAGGAAGTGTGGCCTTGTTGGAAGTGTGTCACTGGGGAGTGGGCTTTGGGGTTTCAAAAAACCCATTCTAAGCCCAGTGTCTGTCTCCTGCTGCCTGCTGATCTGGATGAATAACTCTTGGCTGCTTCCCCAGCATCATGTCTGCCTATACGCCACTATGCGCCTCATCATGAGGACAGTGGACTAAACCTCTGAAACGGTAAGCAAGCCCCAATGAAACGCTTTCTTTTGTAAGAGTCGGCTTGGTCCTGGTGCTTATTCACAGCAACAGAACAGGGACTAAGACAGCCTGTCCTCAGGGTTTGAATGCCAAGTAACACTTTGCATGGCAGAGAAAGGAAGGAAGACAAGAAGTGTCTGGTTATTTCCTCCACAAACTTCCATCTTAGTAAGCAGGAATCTGCCTGTCCCTGGCCATCCCCAGGAATCAGGGTCCATAGGACCGAGCCTTTCCTGGATCTAGGAGGGGAAGGAAATGGATACCGATAGCTTTACAGTTTGTAGGGCCACTCTATCTCCTGACAGAAAACCGTGGTTCTCTTCTGCTGCTGCGAGGTAAGAAAGTTTACACGTTTTCATCCTTGTGAAAATAAATCTCCAGCCTTGGTTTAGATCCCTAGCTCTGCTTCTCGTTGTCTCTGTGACGGACTTCTCCACACCCCAGCTGCTTCACTTGTGAGACTGAGACAGTGACACAGACCTAGAACACTACCAACTTGTTTCCTAGACCGTCTGACTTAGTGCTATGGCATGGTCAACAGTGCTCTTGGAGAGGAGACAAGCTTCTGTTCATTTCCTCTTCTCCAGACAGTCTCATGTGGTCCAGGCTGGTCTTGAATCCATATGTAGCTGAGGGTGCCTTGATCTTCTGCTCCTCTACCTCTGCTGCTGAGTGCTGGGATTACAGGCTTGCCTTTGTATTTATTTTATTTTTTTGAGCTGTCTTGTTCTGTTGAACAAATCACCCCCAAACTTGCCATCATCCTGCTTCAGGCCCCGGAGTAGCTGGGGATTATAGGCATCATCACCCATGCCTGGGTTTACATTAATTTTTATGATTATTTCAGAAATCATTAGGCCTGTGTCTTCTCTGTACGGGAACTGGTGATAAGTCGTGCTTAGCTTTTTTGTTTGTTTGTTTTGTTTTGTTTTTCGAGACAGGGTTTCTTTGTGTAGCTTTGGAGCCTGTCCTGGAACTCACTCTGTAGCCCAGGCTGGCCTCGAACTCACAGAGATCCGCCTGCCTCTGCGTCCTGAGTGCTGGGATTAAAGGGTGCACCACCACCGCCCAGCCGTGCTTAGCTTTTAAATTAAGTTTATCTCTGTAGAAGGAAGACTGCAGGCAGGGACTGCAGAAGCATGGCCTTGAGATCAGACGACACTGGCTTCTAGTCCTAGTGGAGTCCTCACCCGGAACTTCCGACACATTAGTAAGAGCCTCCTAATCCCTCTTACCCGGTTTAAAATCTGCACTCAAAGGCTTGCTGTTTTCGCTTTAATGTGAGGGTGAGGTAGGCTCTCGTCAACAACATACTGAAGAGTAGCAGATAGTCGAGCTGAGTACCTGACACATGCAGGCTCTCAGGAAGTGGTACCACCAGACCTCAGGATAAAAAGGCTGGACATCCGTGATGGAGCCGCCCCTCCCCACCAAAGCCTTACCGGGCAACCCCATCAGAACCCAAAGACCCAGGGCAAACCACCAGCCTCTCGGCTAGTTTGAACGGAACAAGATGGCAACTCCTGAGTCTGGAGAGGAATCAGGGAACAGACACACAACAGGACCTGCTCTCTTTCAGCAGCTGTAGTGTTGGGCTTCTGGGGCTCCTGCCAGGACCTGGGGGTGGGGTGGGGGGTGGGGGGGCACAGTTGAGGACTGCCCCGTGCAAGTTGGAGGTTTGGGTGCTCTGGCTTCCCAGTCAGGGTCTGTAGGAGTTCCTCCTTCTGGTCCTAGGACCAGCCAAGGACACTCTGGCAGAAAGCAACCATCAGCATGCACAGGACCAATGTGAGCTTCCTAATCAGTCCAGGAGAACAGAGCCCAGCCGGAGCATTCTGCTCTCATTTAATTATCCAAACGATTCCTCTTCTGTCCTCCCTGGGGCTGCATGCCCCAGATTCCCTGGGCCCAGTAATTGCCTCCCTGTTAATAGAAATCATCAGTATTTATTACACCGAGTGTGCCAGCTTATTCCAGCTCTCCTTGCAGCAGCAGTAAGAGGAGTACTTGGTAGCACATCACTCAAGTGAGGCTACTTAATGACAAGAGTGAAGACTCCTGAATTGATCTTTGCCTCGGAGGACTGAAGACACATGGCCAGGGCCTAATAAAAGGATCTGAGGGTCACGTGTGGCGTCTGCAGTGGGGCCCTGACATGACCCAGATGAGCAGGAGGTCTGAGAATGTGGGATAAAAGGCCAGTGAGGTAGCTGCCCTTCCCCTTCCCCCAGAGTAAGTCTCTCAGGCATCACTCCTATGTGTATAAACAACAATGGAAATGATCTGAGTTCAAATTTTGGCTCTGCCTCTCAGGGCCTTGTGAACTTTGGCTTAATAGCACATCAACTTTCTTTCTGCTTCGGTTTTTCGAGACAGGATTTCTGTGTGTGACAGCTCTGGCTATCCTCGAACTTGCTATGTAGACCAGGCTAGCCTTGAACTCACAGAGATCCACCTGCCTCTGTCTCCCGAGCGCTGCCATTAAAGGTGCATGACACCACTGCCTGGCTTCATCAACTTTCTTTTCTTTTTTTATACTTTATTTGCATTGGTGTTTTGCCTGCATGTATGTCTGTGTGAGGGTGTTACATCTCGAAGTTACAGACAGTTGTTAGCTGCCATGTAGGTGCTGGAAATTGAACCCGGGTCCTCTAGAAGAGCAGTTAGTGCTCTTTACTGCTGAGCCATCTCTCCAGCCCCTGAATCAACTTTCTTTTCTTTTTTTTTTTTTTTTTGGTTTTTTGAGACAGGATTTCTCTGTGTAGCTTTGCGCCTTTCCTAGATCTTGCTCTGTAGACCAGGCTGGCCTTGAACTCACAGAGATCTGCCTGGCTCTGCCTCCCGAGTGCTGGGATTAAAGGCGTGCGCCACCACTGCCCGGCTACCTATTGCTTTCTTACTCACAGATGTGAAGAGTGGGGATCAGAATCCAGCAAGGCCTCAACAGTTGTTGAGGACTGGAGCATAGAGCCTGAGGCCCCCAAACACTTCTCTCCCATGAGGTCCCCTGCTGCCTGCTAGAGTGTCTAATCAATTGACAGAACGGCTAAATCCTTTATTTTCTTCCAGACAGGGTCTTACTGTGTAGCTCTGACTGGCCTAGAACTCACTATGGAAACTAGACTGGCTTCAAACTCAGAAATCCATATGCTTCTTCCTCCTGAGTGCTAGGATTAAAGTCATGAGCCATAGTCTTGGCTAAATGTGTAGCCCAGGCTGGTCTCAGACTACTGATCCTCCTGCCTCTGAATCTTCAGCATAGCCTATGAGTGTTCGCCATCATGACCAACCTAAACCACTTTTGTTTCCCACAGGACACATTTAGGAAGCCTTGCTGATTCTTCTATCACCTATGAAGTCTCTAGAAATGTGTGGCTGTGGCCCACGACTGCTGGCCCTGAGAACATAGGCCTGTCTACCAGTAAGCCACACAGGGCTTAGGGGATTAGGTGGGGGAGGAGGTTTGCATTCCAGGACGTCCTCCAGGTTTTTATTACTTCACAGGGAAAATGAAATTGCCTCACCAGGGCTCCGCCCCTGTGCCCCTTGGTTTTCATGGTTTGTTATACACTGGATTGTGTCCTCCCCCTACAAATTCAGATGTTGAAGTCCTAGCTCCAAGTACTGGGAACGTGACCTTCTTTGGAGATAGGGTCTTTATAGAAATTAAAATTAAGCCAAGGCTGTGGGATTGAGCCCAACTCCAGTTTAACTGGTGGTGGTGGGGGAGGGGGGAGTCAGATTTAGACATGGACACAGCAGAGGGGAGATGATGGGTAGACCCAAGATGCAGGAGGATAGCCATCAGCAAGTTGAGATGGGCTGGAACAGAACCTTCTCTTCGGGCCCTCAGAAGGAACCAACCCCATCAGCACCATGGAGTCACACTTCCAGCCTCCAGGGCAGAGGCAACATGTCTGCATGGTTTAAGCCACCCCGCTTGGAACATTGTTACAGCAGCCCCAGGAAAGGAACACATCAACTCTTTGGTTACAGTGTCCCTTCACCCAGGAGGAGGAAGAGGCTGGTCTTGTTCTGCTCTCAGTTTTAGAGCTGTTGCTCCTGCAGCCTCTCCAGTAATGGAAATGGTACATAAACGAGGTACAACAGAGCCAGTGACCAGAACAGGGACATGAGCTGTAGCGGGAGGAAGTGGCCAGAGTCAGGAAACACTGTGGGTCTCACTGCTCGCAGGGGTGGGCTCCCCAAACTCATCTCTGAAATGCCAGGGGCATGTGAGTAATCACAGAGGACTCCCAGGCACAGTGTCCTCCGTGCCTTGCCGCTTCACCCTGGCAGGTGCATAATGGAACCAAATGTGATTCCTTTGTCCCATGTGGTGACTCGGGTGCCACAATAGTCAATAAAACCCACTCTTGGAAAGGAACTAGATTATGGGTCAGGAAAGGGTGGACACTTGCTGAGTGATTGCTGACTGTTCCCTGTGGGGAGCTCTCCACATGTCCCCTCAATTCATTTCCACCAAATTACCCACAGCCGCCAAGGCAGAGCACTGGGTTTGGCTTTGTTATTTAGATTGCCTTTGCCTGGGATCCTCTGACAGTGATGTGGCCGTGTCGAATTCAGAGGTTCCAACGTGGCATGGTAGTGGCACCCCTGTACGCTGAAGGGGCCGGAGGGTACAGTACCCCATGCCTCGCTAGGGGAGGCACAGCCAGGGAAGTCCCTCATGGGGGTGTCTTACCTTACATGGGTGAGGGTCCACTCCGTAGGTCTCTAGTGTCTGTGCCTTTCTTAAGAAATTCAGCTCTGATGTTGCTGGTGTCTGACCACTGGAATGAAAAGGAGATAGTCTCAGGGCTCCCGTCCCTCAGGTTCCCCAGGTGTGAACCCCCTGTTAAGAAGTGGTGAGCTAGGCAGACCCGGCTCTCTGGTGGAGCAGTTGCAGCACCCTGGAAGCCAGCGTGCTTATTATACACAGTTGAACGGTCACGTGGGGGTTATTACAGCCAGCTGAATCGAGGCCTCAGGTTTAGCCTATCTTGCTAGGAGCAATCTCTGTAGGAGAGTCATCCTCAGGCTGTTAATGTCCGGGGGAAGAAAGCTACGGCAGACATTTTCTGTGCAGACCATCAGCATTTTCACTTGGACCCTGAGGAGGCTTTGCCATCTCTGAGCCTCAGCCTTGGTGGAGGGAGGCTTTGCTACTCTCATGGGGATGAGGCATTAAAAAAAAAAAAAAAAAAGATGTGATCAGAGTAGACCACACACTTCCATTTTTTTCCATCGTGTTCTGTTTGGTTGTAGAACCAGCTTTAGAAATTCCAGTCTGAGGTTAAAACTCAGAGTGAGGGCTGGAGAGACGACAACTCAGCGGGTAAGAGCACTGGCTGCTATTCCAGAGGACCTGGGTTTGATCCCCAGCACCCACATGGCGGCTCACAACCTTCCATATCTCCAGTCCCAGCAGGTCTAATGCCTTCTTGTGGCCTCAGGAGTGCCCTGCACACACATAGTGCACAGACATACATGCAGGAGGAGCATCCATATGCAGAAATAAAAATAAAAAATGAAAACAGAACAAAACTCCAAGTAAAACAGGCTACATAATGAGTCTAGTGGGCTCCGAGCGAAGGGGGGGGCAGTGGGAACGGCTCTGAGATTACAGTCTTCCTGGAGTACATACAAAGCCCGACATGGGAGTGTGGAGTGTCTGGCACCTCAGCACTTGGGAGGTAGAGGAAGGTGGAGTGGTCAGGAGTTTAAGGCCAGCCTTAAGTGCATAGAAAATTTTAAGACTAGTCTGGACTACATGAGATCCTGCCTCAAAAAACCGAAAGCCAAAACCAAAATTCAAAACAAATAAGCAAGCAACCACCATCACCAAAACCCCCAAAGAAAACGCAGGCCACGCCGTGGTAGCTGCTGTGAGTTCAGTTTCTCGTCCCATGGTGTGTGTGAGCTCAGAGGACGACTTGCCAGAACTGGTTCTCTCCCTCCGCCAGGTGGGCTTTGGGGATGGAACTCAGGAGGGCAGGGCTTGGCAAGTGCTGGACCATCTCATTGGCCAGATGTTATGAAAGAGAATTTTTTTTGAGACAGGATCTTACAATGTCCCTGGCTGGCCTCAAACTCACGGAGCTCTGCCTCCTAAGTGCTGGAATTAAAGGCATGTACCACCACGCCAGCTGAGGTTGTGGGTTTTAAACAAGTCAGAGACAATGATTTTGTGGTTTTTCACACCATGCAGTCCTGTGGAGACAGGGAAAATGTATCTGTAGGCTGGTTACTGGCCCCAGCTTTCTTGTCTGTGAGCTGACATGGACTGACATACAAAGGGTTCCGTATAACCTGCTGGTACCACTCAACCCTTTCTCTTGGCCAAAGGAGAGCACAGGAACAGAGGCCTGGGAGAAACAGTAGGGCAGTGGTTCTCAGCCTTCCTAACCCTGCGACCCTTTAATGCAGTTCCTCGTGTTGTGGTGACCCCCCAACCATAAAATTATTTTTATTGCTACTTCATAAATGTAATTTTGCTACTGTTATGAACTGTAATGTAAATATCTATTATGTGACCTATGTGAAAGGGTTGCTTGGCCCCCATAAGGGTCGTGACTCCAAGGTTGAGAATGACTGCAGTAAGCGATGCTGCCGGGCCTCCACACCGTACAGCTCTCCATGCACAGGGTGGTACTATGGATGGAAACAAGCCGGCTCTAGCCGTCTGAAGAGGCCTTGGCACGGCTCCCTTCCTGCCTGCCTCCTGGACTGTGTAGATGAACCACCTTGGAGTCAGTGGTGGCACTGGCTCCGGGCTCTTCTGCATGCAGAGTCCTGGAAAAGCAGATGGAGTGTGAGGTGAGGAGGGCAGCTTGTGAAGTCATCAGCTCTGATGGCTGGCAGGCAGGAGCAAAGGTTGCTCATTACTAAATTTATCATTTGCCTAAAGTCATATGGCAGAGCAGGAAGGAAGCCCACCAAAGTGAGAAGCAGGCCAGAGTCCCTCGGGTGTCCCCACGAAGAGGCCGCTGTCCCTCGCGTTGTACCGTGCCAGCCTCTGTGCTACTTCTGGAAAGTAGATCAAGAAACAAGTCCACAGCCCGAGCCCAAAGGAGCTGTCAAAGTCGCAGAGAGGAAGGAAACTCAGGCATTTTTACACTATGAAAGCAAGGCAGAACCCGTGTCTGTGGGTATCAGGGTGAAGGAGGACCTACAACTACCAACAAACCCCAGATGCAAGGAGATATTTGGAAAATGCCTTCCAGGAGCATCTTCATTCCATGTCTGAAGGAATCTGCTCTTGAAATCCATTAACCTCGGGAGTTTGCTCAGATCTCCAGGCTCTTCTCAGAAGCCATCATTTCTTGAGGAATCCCTCGCCTTGAACTAACTTTCTGCAGAAATCTCCCCACTACTCTGACATCTTACCCTCTGGGCAGCCAGCATAAATCCTTGATCTCTGAATGGGAGCTCACAAGCAGGTCTGTCATCCCGACTTGTAACCACAAGGGGTCACCATTTCCCTAACAGTGACAGGGCCAACCACTGGGCTCTGCATTGAGAAGATTGGAAAAACCCAAGATTGCAGCTTTGATAGGAGCCTATCTGGGCACACTAGACTCTGACAGTCTGTTTGCAAATGCTGAGGAGGCTTTGGGTTATGTTCATTCATAAGCTTTGAGTGAAGATGAAGGTTTTTAGGGGCAAGGTCACGGTGGGGTAGGTGTGGTTTCTGTTCAGCATTATTAGAAGCACTCGGCTCCCACTCTAGCACAGTCCTTCCTCAGAGCAGGAAATGCACGGACCTTATCACAAGATTACATATTTGTAACAAATATATTCCCATTCTTATCCACTGCTCAATTTCCGATTCTCTTATAGACACATAGAATTTGTTTGGTTTTTCACCTCTTCTGTGAATGATTCATGTTGTGACCACAATTTGCGGCTTTCCTCTCTTTGCTTCTTTTTAAAGTGTCCTAAAAAAATGAACAAAATCTACAAGGAAACCCATGATTTTGTCTAACTAATATACTCAAAATAAATGAAAATAAAAATAAAATTATTTATTTTAAATGCAGTTTAAATTTAATCTCTCTTTTCTATGTTGGTTAATACATTTTTTTTGGATTATTGCTTAATTGTCTTAATAAATCCAAAGTCCTAAAAGTTAAATGAAATTGTAACATATTAAAATGGTGACCCAGTTTCTTGTTAGTTTATAGCATTCTAGCACACATACCTTTGTTTGAGGTAGTTTATCTGTCTGGGAAACCTGTGTTCTAGCATGACACATAAAGTAGAGCCCGTTCTACCATTGCTCTAGTTAACGTGGGTGAAAGACTGCATCAGTGCTGTTATGGTTCTGCATAATCTGGGTAGGCTAAACCAAGCTGAGGGCTCTGTGGTTATCAGCTAGGGCATCCCCGGTGGCATCCCTGTGCAGGTTTCTCACCGAGTGCTGAAGCTACAGTCTCTAAACCATAGCACTAGATGTAAGTCAGCTGAGCCCTGTGCTCATCTCCCATCCAGCTTAGCTGTTTAGCTTCTCAGATCAGACAAGATAGAGCTCATTCAGAACGCTATGGCTGTAGACTGCTCTTGGTGAGGAGTTTAGCCTCACTGGGAGGGGGATGTGCTGTCAGTGGATCCCTGTAGACAGGGTATCCCACGGTCACCAGTGCTGACAGCATCGCTCTGTGTGAGCAAGTAGTTTCTGAGAACAGAGGATTTGGCCAGGAGCTGTGTGCTCAGTGGCCAGGGCTCCAGGTGAGTGTCACGTACCTGAGTTCAGTCTTGTGAATCTCGGCAATTTTCTTTTCCAGTTTCTCTGAATGTTTCGGGAAAAATTGGAACTTGGAGCTGTAGCCTTCAGGGTGCTTTCCTGGGTCGTAATCCCCAATCTCCGCTTTTCAAAGGTGGGAAAAAAGAAAAAAA
>CABHPH010122624.1:7514-20152 GCA_902168325.1 Peromyscus nudipes | reverse complement strand
CACAAGCCACTCATGATAGTTTATATAAGGAGATGGAAATCAACATGAAATAGAATTAAGAGCATATAAGCGGTTTGTATGTAGACCGACAAGGACAGAAAAAAAGGGTTCGTCCAGTTGGAAGGGAAGAACATTTTAGAAACACCAAGTCTTTCCACATTATTCTTTATCCAAATCACTTTGCCATTGCACGAGACATATTAAAATATGATTTACTTTTATTATTTTATGTATTATTTTTTAATTTGTGTATTGTGTCTCCATATGTGCATAGGCCTATGAGTGCAATGCTTGTGTAGGTCAGAAGAGGAAGTCATATCCCCTCGAGCTGGAGTTACCATGTGAGCCACCTAGCATGGGTTCTGAAAGAGCAGCGAGTACATCTCTCCAGTGCCTAACTGTGGTGATATATTGTGTACCCTAATAAATTTTGCCTGAAGATCAAAGGACAGAACAAGCCACTAGACTAAATATAGAGGCCAGGCAGTGGTGGCACACACTTTAATCCTAGCACTTGGGAGGCAGAGATCCGTTTGGATCTCTGTGAGTCCAAAGCCACCCTGGACTACATGAGATTGACTCAGTCTAGGAGAGGAACAGAGCCAGGCAGTGGTGGCACACACCTTTAATCCCAGTACTTGGGAGTCACATGCTTTTAATCCCAGCACTAGGAAAGTTGAGACAGGAAATGATATGGGTGGGCAGAGAAAGGCATGAGGAGACAGGGACTAAAGTCTTTTGGCTGAGGAAAGCTTTTTGAACTGAGGAGTCCTAGAGGTAAGACATGGTTTGTTCCTTTGTCTCTCTGATCTTTCAGCATTAACCCCAATATCAGGCTCGGTTTTTTTTAAATAAAAAGACCATTCAGCAGTTCTTGTTACACCTACCTCACAATCTTTAATGTCTAACTTACATGTCACTTTGTTTTTGTATTTTTCTCAACCTCACCAAAGAGTAGTGTCTTTTATTTATATTGCCAAATGTGTTTTTATATAGCTTACTATATTGCATTTATTGCATTACAATAAGTTTATTTTTCCTGGTGTGTCCCTCACAATAGATTTTTTAAAGACTTTAACTTTCTGGGTTATAGATTTCCAGTAACAATGAACAGAAGAAATTTTATTGAGTTAACTTAATTTACAAGTAGGAGAGCAAAATGAGTGTGTTTTCACTTTCAAATAAAGGAATTAATGCATATATAATATGAGGTTGGAATAAGAAATGTTTGTGTGTTGAGTTATATCAAATACAAACAGACAAAAAATAAATGAAATATTATGATTGAAAATGGAATTTTCTGAGCAAGAAAATAACTAGATTAGAGGTTTTTTTCTGAAAGGAAAATTAAGAGGTAATATATGTTCAAGAGTGATCAATTTTTTTGCAGAAGAGCAGGTAGAAGATTATAAAAGCTAGAGAAACAAGATGCCAGATACTATCTCCTAGACATGACAGGGATGCTATACCCATGAAATATGATTAGGTAAATAAGACTTACACAATGAGAGCATCAGTTGACAAACCAACTTATGTAGGGGAAATTTCACAATGTACCACCCTTAAAGAAGATTTACAGACATTTAAGAGACAGAGAATCCATTTTCTCTAGAGAGAAGCCATCAGTTATGTTACCCAGTCCTAAGTGGTCAGCCCTAAATATGTGGACATATGAGCAATACTAAATATATACATATGTATGGTTATATGTATATGTGTGCACACACATGTGCATGTATGTATTTATGGATGTATTTACAATAATAATGAAGAGGTTATGAATTTAAGAGGGAGTGAGGAGGACAAGGGAAGAGCTGGAGTGGAGAGAAGCGTAGGAATGCTGTAAACACAGTGCTCACATAAAATTCTCAACCTTAAATGGGATGTACAGTTCACAACCCTCCAGGCTCAGGAATCACAGAAAAGAAGAAGGAAAAATTATAAGACCAACAAATTTGTGATGACCAACAAACATTTTTTGGGTGGGATACAATAGGGCAGTTGCCCTTACTGACTCAGTGATTGTCACAAGATTTTTGTGAATCAAGGAGAGGACATTTGCCTTGCTTTTGCCATATCAGCTAAAGAGAATTGTGACAAACCATGGCATCTACAATAGACCAAGGTAAAACTGGCTCCCACACGGGTGCTTCCTTTCCAAGTCTCAGCACCCATTTATCTTATCAACACTTCTTTTATCCATTGCCTTTCCAGCATCTCTCCATGTTGTTATGAATCCAGGGACTAGGTCTTGAAGATTCTTTAGGAACCTGACATTATTTGCCTTGTTGTGTATGCCAATGCTGCCTTGCATGGCTTACCATCTATAATCCTGCCCTTTTGGACATAATCCTCTACCTAATTGCCCATTGACCTACCTATTCAAGACTGACTTGTGTCTATTTTTCTCATCTCCCAAAAAGACTTCCTGACAATTTTGTGAGCTTACCTATACCCTACCTCTTCTTTAAATAACCAGAGAAAGGGCAGGGTTACCCCTTTCTCCCCAGAAAAAAAAATCTTACCTTCAGATCCCACACACTGTTGTAAGCATTGCAGCTCAGATAGAAGGGTATTCTGGCATTTGGGAGCCAAGAACGAAATACCACAAAGTCACTATAAGCATAGCAGCTTACAGCCCTGCTCCAGGAAAAGGTTTCACCAATGCAAGTGTAACAGATCTGCTCTGGCAGGGGAGGGTTTCCCCAATGAAATTGTTACAGCTCTGCGCCGGTCCTTGTTACAGCTCTGCTCCAGTCCTGTGAAGTGTTATAGCTCCCCTCTACTAGCAGAAAGTTTTCCTAGTGAAAGTGTTACAGCTCTGCTCTACTAGGGGAAAGTTTCCAAAGTGAATGTGTTACACCTATGCTTAGGTCCCCCAGAGTATATTACAACTCTCTCCTGCTAGGGGAAATTTTCTCCAGCAAAAGTGTTACAGTTCTGCTCTACTCCACTCTGCTCCAGTAAAAATTGTCATAGCTGGGCTCTGCTCAGGTGAAAATGTCACACTCCACAACAAAATTCACTCAAGAGATTTATTGGGAAGGAAGAATCCAGGATGGTGGCTGCCTCTGGTGAGAAACAGCAGCAAACTGAGCAGGGTACAGACCTTATATAGGATTTCTTGGGGGTGAGGAGCCTTCCAGGATGGCTTAGGATTGGTAGCTTTTTATGGTCTGATTCTGGGGCAAGTTCAGGGTTTGGTGCGATTTCAAGCCCTGGCCCTGAGGTTAAGTCAGGATCAGGGTGTTTTTCTTTGGCTCTTTTATCTCTCCAACTATTGCAGGACATTTATACACTGTGTGAAGATGTATGCTGTGGTTGGTTTAATAAAAGCTAAACAGCCAATAGCTAGGCTGGATTTCTGAGGCACTGAGGATGCTGGGAAGAAGAAGACAGGAGATGCCAGGGGACTCAGAGCAAGCAGCATGGGCATTACAAAGTAAAGGTAACTGAGCTATGTAAAAGAATGTAGATTAAAAGACATGGGTTAATATAAGTTATAAGAGCCAGTTAGAAACAAGCCTAAGCTATTGGCCAAGCTTTCATAATAAATAGTAAGTCTCTGTGTAGTTATTTGGGAGCTGGCTGGTGGGAGAGAAAAATCTGCCTACATAAAACTGTTCTCACAGTGACCAAATGGCATCAGCTTAATTCCATGGCACTTGCATCATGTGTATTTGCATATATGTGCAGGTGCACATGCACCTGTGTGCATGCGTTTGAAGTTCCTAGTTGAGGTCTGTGGCATCTTCAATTTTACCCCCACTTTATTCATTAAAGCAGAATCTTTCAGTTGAACCCAAAGACTGCCAGGACTGCAAGTCCAACTAGCCAGCTTGTGTTGGTAACCACTTGGCTCTGCCACCTAAGTACTAGAATTACAGGCTGGCTGCATAGTTCACCTGGCATTTACATGGGGATCCTAATTCTCTTCCTCACATTTGTGTGGCAAGTGCTTTAACCACTGAACCAGTTCCACAGCCTGGCACCTACTATTTTTAAACCAACTGCCTGTTCTTTTATATTAAAAGCATTAAGTGTCATGTGAATGGAATCAATTAGAGCCATCTGAATGTTCAGAGATGGCACAGTGCTAGAGGACAGATCAGAAAGGCCCAGGGCTTGCAAAAACAGGTTTAGTGAATTTTATTTCTATCCTCCTTCTTGTGTCTACTGTTGAAATGCAAGCGGTCTTGACTGGGCAAATTCCAAGCATGATACTGTCAGTAGCGGACATCTGGAAGCAGAGCTATGCTTTGGCACCGTACAGTCTTCCCCTAGCACAGCCTACACCAGGATGCCCCAGAGGCCAGAGTCTGAATACACCCTGCCCCTGTGCTCCTCACATCAGTCTTGTTGAAAGGAGGTAACCTGGAAGTGGGAAGGGAAGAGCAGTTTCTGTAGGAAGTGTTCCACAGGGCCTCCTGGGACCTGATATGCAGATGGAAGTAGGTTAGTTGTTATGTTTGACATCAATCAAGAGATACTTCCTGTCTGCAAGACAGCAATCGGGTCCTGTTCATTTATTGTTCCTGCAAGGAGGCAGCAGGAGCAGACTTGTAATGGAAAATTTTCTAGCTAGGTGTTTTTATGATTTCAGCAAAGATATAAACATTCCCATTTTTCACAGGAGAATGAGAGTGCTTAAACATACATCCAAGGACGCTCTGCAGCCTTTCAAGTGGAGGAGACTTCCAAGGGAGTTTCTGCTTTTGAGCCTAAATCTTTTAAGCCTAAAGCTGTCAGTCTGAGGTCATTTGCTTTTCATGTTACTGGAAGCAGGGAGTGGGGTGCACTGAATGTAATAAGATTCAAATAGAACCCCAGTGGGAACTAGGAAATGGACTTTCAGAGAAGCTCAATTCATTCCATTTCAATGGTGTGAAGTTAAAAGAGGGAGCGAGGCAGGGGTCTAGACAGAAGGTGAGCTGCGAAAGCATAGCTGCCAGGACTCATTTCCTTGCTTATGACTTCCTTTGAAAAGGGACATGAAATTAGGGCCACCAACAGAATTCTGACAGAGGACATGGCTGTGCTAAATCTCTCCACAATTAATTCTTTCTGTTTCTTTTTTTGACATAGAATTAAGAGTCAGGTAGAAATAAGACCTTTTTAAAAATTATCTCATTTATCTCTTTGGAAAAAAAAGAATTGTCATAAGAAAGATTTAGAAAAAGAAGAAAAGAATGGAAAACCAGATTCTTGGTCCTTCAGAATTCAGTAGGAAAACCAAAACCCAAGGGTGCAGAAAATTTAGTCCAAGCATGCTTAGGTGTCTTGTGTCATTTTTCGGTAACATACAATATCTATAACCATTCAAGAACTGTCCAGAGGGGGGAAAAAAAACAACAACAAGGCAAAGTTTGAATGACGACTGTCTGGGTATGAGAGGGACAACCACCCCACAAGTGGTGCAACAGGCTTCATGTCGCAGGCCAATAAGCCAGAGCGCTAGGCTTGTCCCCAAACATCTGACCCTGGGTGCAGCATTTGCTGTGAGAGGGGAGGACTGGAAAGAGACCCAGATCATTCTGTTGGTTCATTCTGAATTGGCACCTAACGTGGCAAGGCAGGGACTGCAAACTTTTGACTTTCCAGGCTAAGGGAATGTCAGCTCAAAGAAGTGAGAGCCGTCGGGCTTAGAAACTCCTTGTAGTCTTAGCTCTATTTAAATTGAATATAATTACATTCTGTGCTCCTTTCCCTCAGGCTCATTTCTTTTTTGGGGAGAGATGTACTGACATTCAGAGACACAGGTGAGTTTAATATTTAACTTTAGAAATCTCTCTTCCTTACACTAGCTATTCCTCGGAATCTACAATCTTCTGATAGACTGCCTTCTTCCCTTCCTTAGGTGTTTCTGCTTCCTGGGAGAATAAATTTGCCATCTAGAATACAAAATGTTTATCATAGCTGTGTGCGCTGTGCAACACAGGATAAAACATATATAAACACAAGCTAGCTAGAGGACCATGAATACAAGTGGGGTTTTAATACAAGTCGGACTTGTGACATGAGCTTTAACAGTTAGGGTTTTCTCTGTCCTTACATCTCAATGCAGCAATCCTCCATATGTGAAAGCAGAACTACACAAGACCAACAGATGAAAGCCACTGCATTTTGAAGGCAAACTCTCGTGAATCAGTGTCATGTCCCACACATGTATATCTTGGGACTTGTTTTAATTACATTTTTTCCCATTTTTGTATCACTGGATTTTGTAAAAGCAAAAGTGACCTCCTACATAGAAACTTCTGCCTCAGATAACATCCCTTCATAGCTGACATTTCCTCTTCCAACAGAAGGATCTGACTATCAGACCTGTGTTGGTCCACTGCCTGGAATTTATTTGGAATTGTGTGTGTGTGTGTGTGTGTGTGTGTGTGTGTGTGTGTGTGTGTGTTAGGGACAAGGGATAGTACTTACTTTTTATTTTTTAGCATGTTTGACTTTTTGAATCGCATTTGATAGAGAGATGTCTAAATGTCTCCTGAAGGTAAAGTTCCAACTTGTTAGCAACAAACTCAATGAAACTTCAAAAGTTTATAATCCTCCACCAGAACTCCTTTATTATACACATTCCCCAGGAGCTACTATAACCCTACAGTCATGCCTGTAATATAAAGAGAATATGTGTTTCACAGGGTACGAAAATGCCCACAGAGACTGCTTCATTTTACCAGGCTGCTTTACAGAGGGTGCTGACAGGCTTACAGCGGCAAGGGCTGCCATGCCATGGAGGCTGCCAAACCTACACTCCGTGTCTTTTTTCCGTAAGTGGTATGACAGATTAACTCGGCCTGAATTTTGCATTTGTGATTGGTACACTGGCCCAGAGGCCTTAGGAGCAAACACATGTTTGACACTTATTTATCTTTGTCGAGGGTTGTCATGGGAGCAGAGGTGATAGTGACTTTAGTGAAGTCCTCTGAGGAGAGGCAGTAGAAACTGGATCTATCTGCTTGGTTCTATTTTCATATCTACCCACTGCTTGCCAGAAGGTCAAGTTTCCCTCCCCTCACTTTTTTATATCCTGCAGTACATTTAGTAATATCTAAGGAGTTGAGGTGAGACTGGTGATTGGATTGACAATAGACAGAGCAGAGACAGTTGCTTCTGGGTCCAGTTGCTTGAGTTGAAAGAACTCTTTTTTAGCCAGGAATGGTGGCACAGGCCTATAATACCAGCTATCCCTACAATGGGAGCTCAGGCAGGAGAATTGCAAACTTAAAGTCCCTATAGGCTACAGAGTGAATTCATGACCAACCAGGGAAATTTCCTGAGATCCTGTCTCAAAGTAAATAGTATAAAAACGCATAGGGATATAGCTCAGTGGTAGAGCACTTTGTCTAGCATGTATGAGGAGCTGGAATCAGTCCTCAGTGTTGGTGGAAGGGCAAGTATGCTTGAGGTCTTAAATTTTCTTATATTAAGAAATGGTGATTGAAATAAAGTTCCTAGGTAATTATAAAGAATATGTTCTATTATGTTGATAGTAGAGGGAGAGGGAGTGGGAAAGAGAGAGGAAGAAAGGGAGCAGAAAGAAGAATAGTGGGATACTAAAAAAAAGAGTAATAATAATCTAGAACAATCTAGTAAGGCAAATCTAGAATTATGAGGAAAATGGATTCTGAGTCATTAGAATTAGAAAACCATAATATTTCCTTATCTGTTACTTTAATATGGTAAGTTAAAATGTATTTCAGTTGTCTTAAGTCTCAAATTTCAAATTAGCAAATGAGTTTTCTAAGGCTCTGTGCATTGGGATTAAAAATGAGTGCACATTCTCATCTTCTGAAAGCAAACGCCCAACATATGTATAAACACAGAAAAGACAGTCACACATGTATGCACACACAAACTCACTCCTCCATCTGCACTAGCTTCTTTCCTCTTTCCTATCATTTCCCTACCTACTTTCAATGTTGAAGATCTGAGAATTCGCTAAGCAAGATATTAAACGTCTTCCTTGCACTGTCTCAGTGAGCGCCATTCCACACCAGCAAGCAACATTGATGATGTAGCTACTTATCGGGCCTGATTTGCATGCTCTGTGACTTTCATAATTACACCAACTTCCTTCAAGATTCTTCCAAGTTCAAGACAGACAACAATCCCAGCATGGGAAAAGGGAAGTGAGCACAAAGTTTCAAATTTCTTCAAGAAGCTTTTGACTAGGGGAGGAAAATCAGTTTTCTTCAGTGGAACCTGCTGGGTGTATCAACCATTGTCAGGATAGGCCTACTGCTCAGGAGTAGTTGGCTTATACAAAATTATCTCCATGTTTTGTTTTTTTCTTTTTGTTGTTATTGGTTTTCATTTTTTTTATTATTTAAGAGAGAAAAACTATGGAGTTGAGTGGGTAGGGAGGTAGGGAGGATCTAGAAAGAGTTGGGGGAGGGGAAAGAATATGATCAAAATAGATTGAATGAAAAATTATTAATACAAAATCCCAATCATAGAAATATATCTTCCAGAATTTGAAATTTACTCACATAAAACTGTTTTTAAAAGAAATTGTTTTAAAAAACTTTTCTTCCATTGTTTATAGACTGCTTAATAGATGTTTATGCATTATCTCTTAATGGTATTTTTGTACTAAAACACCTTCCTATGAATAATTACATACATAAAATTTTCAGTTTATACACCCAGCTAACAGAAAGGACCCCAAATATGTGATATACACCAAAGGAAAAAATAATTAAGTAGAATAAATGAGGAGAGAGTGTTGATCTTTCAACACTCACATATATCAACTAATCAAAATCAAGATTAAAAAAATCCAATCAAACAAAACCAACATCTATTAATTCTCCTGGAAGAACACCAACTTTAACTTGATAAGCAATGCTTTATGTTAACTTTCATAAGCCTTCAAAAGAGACTATTTTGAGCCATGCTCTTTCCATTTTCTGCAAGTTAGTTTTTGTAATGATAAATAAATTCAATCCAATAATCCATTCATGTTTTATTTAACTCTTCCACAATGTGTTATGATTTTCTACCTTCCATTATAAATAGTCTGATTTTGGTTAGATGCATTCATATGTGTGATTCTAAATTATGTGTGCTTAGCCGGGCGTTGGTGGCGCATGCCTTTAATCCCAGCACTCAGAGGCAGAGGCAGGCAGATCTCTGTGAGTTCGAGGCCAGCCTGGGCTACCAAGTGAGCTCCAGGAAAGGCATAAAGCTACGCAGAGAAACCCTGTCTCGAAAAAACCAAAAAAAAAATTATGTGTGCTTAAAATACCTTGCAATATAGTATTTATTTTATATTTACATTTTGTAATATTTATATATTAATATAAATATCTTGTGATGACTCACACTTTTAACATACTTTTTAACTTGATAGTCTTCATTTCAATGAATTATATGTGCCACACTACAATAGGACAGAGTGCAATGACATTTCTTTGAGAACTTCATCCAGCACAGAGTTGATGTATCTTTCTTCTGAACATCAGTATTAACTCATCCACTTCCTAACTCATTCATCCATTCATTGTTTTCACTTGTGCCTGTTTTGTTACATCATGTCCTGGTTTATGCTCTGTCATACATGATGACATTACATGGAAAATTATAAAAGAAAATGAACAGAATCACACAAAAGTAGCTCTATGACCCAGATAAACACTATGTATACCAGCTGCTTCTCACTATAGATAAGATTGTGGGCATCTAGAATTTATAGCTGTAAAAATTCCAGGCATAACTACAGGCTCAAATGTAACTCAGCATAAGCTTTTGTTTGATCCTTGAATAGTGTTTGTGTAGCCAGTCGGTCACAGTATGCTAACAATTTTTGGATGAATCATGTTTGGTCAGTATAGGACTTTCTGCTGATTAAATGAAGAAATTTATTTCTCAATTTCATACTTACAATAATTGGTTATACATGTCACTGCTCGTAACCGTGGTTGTATCTATAGATAATGAATAATATAGGCACTAATAAAATAAAAACAGTTCCAGGGAAATAACAGTGAAATTCATGTATGCGTATCATAGGTGATATTATGTAAAAATGCCTGAGACTTTCGGCTCTTGGGTTTCACTGGATCTGAACCCTGCATTTGTCACCAAGTTATCTGTGTTTCAGTACAAATTAATGAGATCTTGCTAAGCTTCAATTCACTCTTAACAAGAGGGATTACTGTAAGGATTTAAGAGTGGATTATAAGTGGAGTTCTTTGTAAAGTGCATGGAATTCAGTAATTACTCAACAAAAGCGTCTGCTTATTTTTGTGGTTATTGTGTTTGATATGGCTGAAGAAGTGGGGTGGGAAGGTGGCCAGATGCAATGGTGTCAGCACATGTTGGGTGGTGGAGAAAAATTCAAGGAACTGCTTTGGTGGGGTGAGTTGAAATGAGAATTTCTCCTGCTGGCTCAAATTTCTCTTCTTGCGTGCAAAGCCCTCCAAAACATGTTTCTAACCCAGACTTCACTCCAAAATTTTCCCAGCACAAGCTTCGGTCAAAAGCATCTCCTTGACGGCTCTTGATGAACCTCCCTTAGGGAAGACCACTATCTGCTCACAAACCTATTTCAATTCCCTAGAACTTGAAAGTCTGTTCGAACTTCATTCCAGGGAAATTCTTTCTAAAAATCACATCTTTCCCTTTCTGAAATTTCAATAAAATAATTCACTTTTTTGCCATGTATTTTGGTGATGTGTTACTATTCCAGATTACTACAACAACCATGTATTCAGTGGCTTACAACAACAAAATTCATCTTATAGTTCTTTAGGTTAAAACGTGGCCTCTCTCAGTTAAGACGTAGAACATAGGAGATCCAGGGCAAATCCTTCTCATGTTTGTTAAGGTCTTCCTAGGCTTCATTCTCATGCACTTGTGAGAATGAGATCTGCTCTTACTGTTTGTCTCTTGGCTGGGGTTTCCCCTATGTGCCTAAGGATCTTCTCATCTTTGCAACTGTTCCATGCCTCTGGGAACAAGAGGATATGCAATATTTGTCAATACTCTCACACTGAGACTCACTCTCTGCCCCTCCCCTATTTTTTTCCATTTGAGGAACTTGTGTAATTAGACTGAGCCCAGAAATATAATCCAGAATAACCTCTTCAGGCTGAAGTCTTGTCACTTAGGTCACTACTGTTGATGTCCCTTTCTGCCACAATCTGATGAGTCATTAGTCCTTCGATCTAGACAGTCTTATGCAGTCCATTTAGGATTGTCAGCACCCATAATCATATCTGAATTATGTGTGTTTTCCAAGGTGTCAGTATCATGTCTTCCTTTCAAAGGTTTGCATAGTAAAGAGAACCAGGAGAGCTTTACTATTGCCCTGACCTGACCCACCCCAAAGATTTCAAAGCAAATTATTTAAGAGCATACTCAGGCCAATCACTGAATCTGGGACCATGAGACTCTTCAGATGTTTTTGTCTGCCAGTAGTCAGATATACAAAGGATTTATTTCATTTTTAACCTGAAGGGTAATCTTGGAGAATCCTTCTGAGATAAACTCCTTCTTAGTTTGGTGCCATGAACTTGACTAGGCTTGGACTGAAGTGAGCAACAGGTGTCATGAACTTGAAGCTGAACTTCAAGGTTGAGTTAATTGGCTTAGAGTAAAAAGTTCCTTACAGCATTTATTAAAATCACACACTGTGACAGTGGTAAAGGGGACAGTGTCCTTTGCAGAGAAATGACAAACATTTCTTCAACAAAACTTATTTAAATGTCTTTTTGTTTTCATAATAAGTTCATTATTGGTGTAATTTCTTATCTCATTTTTAACTGGTGACCAACTGAAATAAAGTAATACATGTTTCTTCTGGCATTCTCCACAAAATTCTCTCTATTTCTATTTTGTGATGGTTAATGTTTGTTGTGTAACTGTTTACTCAAAATTGAAACATTCCCTCCTGGAAAGAGGGTTACTAAGACTCAGGAAGTAAAAAAAAAAAAAAATCAAGAGTCTGGCTAGAAGATAAAGACTCTTACCACCAAGCTTAACTGTGTGAATTCCATCCCCAGAGCACATGTGGTGGAAGGAGAGAACTGAATCTCACAAGTTGTTCTCTGACCTTCACATGTGTGACTTGTTATTTAGGAGCTTGAGCATCCACAAATAGATACAGACAGACAGACAGACAGACAGACAGACAGACAGACAGACAAACACACACACACACACACACACACAGAGAGAGAGAGAGAGGCGGGGGGAGATGTAATGCAAATCTTAAAAGGTCTTGTTAATAAAAACAAACTCAGAGCCAGGTATTGGGGTGAACGCTGAAAGATCAGAGAAGCAGAACAAGCCAAAGCCACCTCATTTTGCCAATTCCTCAGCTGATCTAGTTTCCTCAAACTGGAAGCCTCTGTGTCCTCATCCGAATGGATCTCAGCCGAACTGCTGCTAAAAGCCTAAAAGTTTAACCAGCCTAAAAAGACTCTACTTCCTGGTCCTCACGCCTTATATACCTTTCTGCTTCCCGCCATCACTTCCTGGGATTAAAGGTGTGTGTCACCATGCCTGGGTGTTTCCAGTGTGGCTTTGAACTCACAGAGATCCGGATGGATCTCTGCCTCCAGAATGCTAGGATTAAAGGTGTGTGTGTGTGTGTGTGTGTGTGTGTGTGTGTGTGTGTGTGTGTG
>CABHPH010122623.1:0-41008 GCA_902168325.1 Peromyscus nudipes | reverse complement strand
CCCAGATGATCCAACATCCAGAATGGTTTGAAGGCAACTGGCTCAGACAATACAGCCTCATGGACTATTCCATAATCCTAAAATTTTCTTTGTGTCCCCATAAGATAAAGCGCCCCCCTCCAGCAGGAAGTAGTAAGAGAAGCTACGCCCAAATTCCCAAATTATATGTAATTTACTTTGTTAAGGTTAAAACCTTCCTTTTTGGAAAAAAAGGGGGGGAAGTGCTGTGGAATGTTCTGTATGGCAAATGTGTTGCTCTGATTGGTCAGTAAATAAAACACTGATTGGCCAGTGGCTAGGCAGGAAGTATAGGTGGGACTAACATACAGGAGAAAAGAGCAGGAAGGTGGAAGGAGACAGCCAGCTGCCTCCAGGACAAGCACCATGTAAAGATGCCAGTAAGCCACGAGCCATGTGGCAAGGTATAGATTTATATAAATGGATTAATTTAAGATATAAGGACAGTTAGCAAGAAGCCTGCCACGGCCATACAGTTTGTAAGCAATATAAGTCTCTGTGTTTACTTGGTTGGGTCTGAGCGGCTGTGGGACTGGCAGGTGAGAGAGATTTGTCCTGACTGTGGGCCAGGCAGGAAAACTTAAGCAACAATAATCCATACATATAATCTATTTCTATAGAGTGTAATGTCTATAATAACCAGAATAATTTATGTGCTCCTCACTTATCTACTTTTCTTATTTCTGTAACTGTGCATGTTTCAAACTACCCAGTTTTAAATTTATTGGGCTTACCAGTTAGTCTCTTGTGAATCAGTTCAATCTGAAATCCCACTTGGTAAATCTGAAGGTGTAAAATATAATTATACTTTAATTTACTCATAGTCAAGACCAGTTATAATTACATTAAACTATTTACTCTAATATTTTCTTTTGTTAATTATAAACAAATAAAATTTAACATATTTATTTTATCTAATTTGGGCACACGTGACCAATATAACTTTATCTTTGATATAATAAACTAATTTTTGAAAGACTTAGATCACTTTAAAAAGACAAAGAAAAGCCAAGAAATTGAGTTCAAAAATAATTCCCAAATTAAACAGAAGTAACATGTATTCTGCAATGTTAAGGAAAATTAACTTCCTTTGAGGAACAATAAAAAAAGTCTACATTTTATAACACATGTGGAATATTTCTAATATAATCAATGTTTATAATCTATCTTATATGTAATATTTAAATGCCTACAGCACATTCTATCAAAAATTTGTTAGTATGTATCTCTATAGTAATACACTCAGTCATGTCAGCAAAATTATGAGTATGTATTACATATTATCATCAAAGAAATTATATATATTTATAATATATATACATATATATCAATGTTTAACAAAAGCACCTTTGAGCATATGTTTTGTAGAATAATTTCTGAACTAAAGAGATAAGCCTTGATGTGTTTTTACAAATCCCAAACTGGTGAGGGTAGTAGATAAAGAAGGAGTCAGGAGAAGAAACTGGGTTACGAAGAAACATTCATCACTTAGGCATCAGTGTTAGAAGATGAAAGCAGTTGATTCCTTCCTAGTTTCCCAGAGAAAGAACATATTGTGAAATTATGTCCTGTACTGAATATATTGTTGGCATTCAACCAATTAATAATAACAAGAATGAAAACAACTCTGTCTGCAATAAGAATAAGACTTCTAATATTAGTCACAGTCTGCTTAGCTTTAGGTTGGCTTAGATTAATGTAGTAAAGACAAGGAAAACATCCCACTCCACACTTTTCAGCTAATTTAATATCTTTGCTAAGTGCTTAGGTAGTACAGTGACAGACACAAAGAAAAATGCAGAGACTGATTGCTCTGACAGATAAATAGAGTCCATTTTAGCACAAAGCAAAACCTTTATAATGAGATGTGAATACCTGGTTTCTTGCCATCCAGCACATATGCAAGTTTAAGAGAGTATTTTAGTAATGAGTTAGAAACGGATAAAATTTCTTAATACTCAAGCAGCATTGCCTACAACCTGCCACAAATAGCTCAGTATATACTGACAATCAGAAAATTCTGAAATGGTTCAACACTTCTTAGAGATCTTCCCACAATGTATGTGTGCCAAAAACTTTGAACTAGGCAATTTAAAAATGCTAGAGTCATCCAAATTTCAGAAATGTTTTTCTCTGGCATATTATTGAAGTCCTATAAAGGTTCTTAGCAAATACCAATCTAGTAAGTATTTAGCCCATGATTTGAAGAGGCATGTACTTTACATACAAATGCTGCAATGTTTCTAATTTAATAAATTGATTCTGCTACAACTAAGTTTCTCTGGGAAGTATGCACTTAATGTAAAACTTTGATTAGTAAATTACATAGAAAAATATTTCATCACATAATAGCTAACCAAAATAACCTTCAATATACTTATACAATGTAATATTTAATGGTGCAAGGAAATGAAAGAAAAATAAGGAGAGAGACAATATTGGACAAAGAGACACTAAGAATTCTCTGAGGTACTAGATAAATTCTTTGCATACAAGAATATGACTAGAGCATACACAGAGCAAGTCAGTATACAAGCATGGTCATAATTATGTCATTATTCTTTAGTGGGGAGGGAAACAGTAAATTTGAGTAAAACTGGTAATTATTATGTGCCTATACAGACATTCCAAAGAGGATTGCCATTCTTTTAATTTTTCAGACTGGGTTTCTATCTCAAGCACATTTACAAGCTCCATGCACCTGAGGATGATATTGAATCTGGTCCTCCTTTATCTACTTTCCTTCTTCTAGAATCACAAGTCAGCATGCCTGCCTTATGAACTAAATAGGAATTGAACTCAGGACTATATAATAGGCCATCTACTATCTGAACTACATCTACTCCAGCAGTTTTCTTTTCTTCAACTGGAGCCTCCCAAGTTTAAGGGCAGTGAAATAATAGTCTTACACACACGATATGTGTATCCCTTGAATAGTCTGATACAAATTTCCACAGAAACTAATCTAAATGACAACTCTTCTGACGTTGAAATATAAAACAAACCACATATACCAGAAAAATGGCCAAACAGTTTTAGTTAAAAATAATACAGCAGTTCTTACTTTCAATAATTCGCTTGCTATCTTTTATTCAAAATGTATGATTATCATCAAAGAATGACATAGAATTCTTGAAGGCTTCCTAATATTTGTGTATTTTTAGTGGAACAGTTAAATCCAACCGTCATATGCATTACTACAAATGAATCTGTGTGTGTGTGTCTGTGTGTCTGTGTTAAGAACACAGTTCCCACTGCATTCAAAATTCATAAACATAAGACATTGTCATTAGTTTTAGTCACTGTGTTCTCTAGATGCCTTAACTTTAATCATCTTAATGATAATTCTAGATTTTTTGTGCTGATCAGTTTTTTTTTTTTCAAGAAGACAAATTCTAAACCACCTGGGAGGAAGCAATCTCAGCTGAAGGAACTGCCTCCACCACAGTGGCCTCTGGAGATGTTGTTGGCCATTTCTTTGATTGCTAATTGATTTAGGAGGATCTGCCATTCTGTGACCAGTGCCATTTGTAGGCAGGGGGCTTGGGCTATATAAGAAAAGTAACAGAGCAATCCTGGGAGAAGAATAATTAAGAAGAATAGTAAGGCATTCCTTTTTTCTGGTTCAACTTCCTGCCTTGAGTTCTTACCTTGGCTTTCCTTGATGTTACACTATAGCCTGTAAGCTGAAATAAACCATTTGATTCCAAAGGCGTTTTTGTTCAGTGTTTTTTATCAGAGTAACAGGAACTCAAACTAAGACAGAACTTTGTACTGGAGAGTGGGATGTTGCTATGATGGACCAGATTATTTTGTTTTGGAGAAGATTTTATAAGCAATGGATCTGTTGGTTAGAAAAGACTTGCAGTGCTCAGAGCTTAGTGGGCTGCAAGATAAGAATGTTGAGAAAAGTGCAAATGATGGATATTGTGATATTTCAGAGACTCAACAGGGCTCTTTTTATGGTATATTTAAATAAAACACTTGTGAAAGTGGCACCTTCTATGCTTTACTGGGACAATGGATACTGGTTAGCTACAGCTAAAAAATCAGGAGTGTTTAATGAAAGACAAGCATCATTGAGCTAAAATCTGCTAGGAAGTGCTTCCTAAGGGTCAGATCATGGAAGTTATGGTCCAGAGGGTTCAAGGCTGCATGTTCATCACATTGTCAGCAGAATTTGGCAAATCACTTCTGAGAGTCCTGCACATTGTGCTGGTTTTGCAGATATGAAGTGGTCAAGAAGAGCTGGGACTTGGCACTCTGTGGCAAGTTGGAGCTTTCCTGAAGAGAGGCCAGGAGAGGCCGTAGGTGGGACTTGGCACTCTGTGGCAGGTTGGAGCTTCCCTGAAGAGAGGCCAGGAGAGGCCGTAGGTGGGAAAGGTGCAAAGTCAATTGCAGCGGATACCCCACGAGTGAGGGTGTCATAAAGAGATGTTGAGGGATGCTTGGCACAGCGTGGTTGGGTCAGAGTCTGGGAGGTGAGCAGGTACATAAGCATCCCTGAGCAGGCAGGCCTGGCCGAAAAATATGAGAAAGTAATTGAGCAAGCCAAGGATAGCAATCCAGACAGCATCTTTCCTCCACTGGTCTCAGCGCCAGTTTAGTGCCTTGGCTTCCTACAATGGTTTCCTTCGCAGATGGACAAGAGCTTGTGAAATATATCTTTCCTTCCCAAGCTGATTTTCGCTAAGGTCCTATTAACCAAGTGAAAGAAAACTACTTTAATCTTTGAACAATGCCCCAAATCAACCTACTACTTTTAGAATGTTGGTTTGTATGAATTTTCTTACATTGTAATAATTTTATCATTATTATTCCATTTTATAAAGATTGGAAGACACTGCGTTTTTTATTTTGATTTTAAAAATATTTCATTTTATTTCTTTGTATTAGCTTACAAAGTAATTGTTTCCTTGAAAATTTTATTAAATGTAGGGATGGATTTTATTTGTTGAGTATTTACCAAGGAAGTCTGAGGCCCTGCTCTAGCTAGCGTAAAATAGAAAATTACATATCAAGTATGTGTTTGGTTTGAACTCTGCAAAAGGGAGTGAAAAGATTTCCAAAAAAATTTCCTTGATAAAAATGAACAAATAACTATTGAAATGACCATCAAAACAACCCTTTGTGTAAAAATATTAATGCATCTGAATTATTTCATGTCTTTAAGTCTTTGCTATAGGTTAACCTGTCTTTGACAATAAAAATGAATAAAATACATTTGGACAATTACAAAACTAATGAAAAACATTCATGAATGACATTTGACAGAGGCATATAAGGAAACATTACTTGAAAAAATGAGCATTTATAGATCAGCTGCCCCTGTTGTGATATATCATAGATTATTAAGAAAATTGTACACCCACAGACCACATCACTTGAAATTAGTTAGCAAACAAAGGAAATGGAGACTATGTGTAATTAATGATGACAGAGAAAGATGTTGATTCAATGGAAGATGCTTATAGATTATGAATGAGAAACAAACATAAAATGATTAAGAAAATTACTCTGTGTATTTGATGAGCATATAAACCAAGCTAGAGGGTAATTACAGAAGGAATACTACCAAAATAAAACCAGATAATTATTAAACAACAATGAAGAAAAAACACAACATTCCATAATAAAAACTGAGCTACAGAAAATATGTATGAACAGCTTTAAATATGTTTGAAAAGAGTCTAGTGCAATCATTAATTTTCAGTTACATCAAAATTAATTTAAAAATCTCATACTAGTCCATTTCTAGCTTTAGGCCCTGGATAAAATGATTATAACTTGAGCCTCAGCTATCTTCCCACAAAAAGTATAATGTTTGCTAAGAAGGCCTATCTCAAAATAAAACCTGGGCATCTCTGAATATCATAAAAATGATAAACAGAATTCTTCAATAAACCACCACATGTTTAACTACTAATTTATTGCAGTATCTTGGGTTGTCTATCCTGCTTAATATGATTTTTCTGACTACCATAAAAATCAGTGAAATGAAATATATCAAATTATATAAAATAATGCATCCACATTTAGAATAAGAAGTGGAAGATAGTCTAATAACTATTAGTTTTGAAGCTCACTTGAAACTATTATAATGAATTTAAATAATATACAACATTGTAAAAAAGTGAAAAAAATTAGTGAAAACTGCATATAAAGTAAATAAGAAAACTTAAATCATTCCTTTGAATCTTTTAAAAATTTACTCTTATATATTTTAAAGAAAATGCTTGCAATGATATTAATAGTGATTTTAAATATGTTTCTTGATATTAATTATTTACAGTACAATAGAGTGGCTTTCTTTTAAACCTTTCTGCACACTAAGATTAGTCTTTCTCATATCAGAATTTTTCTCTCACTGCAGTATACCCTTCTCACATCAATATTCTTCTTCCATTTTAAGAGGAATTCCTAGGGAGAATAAATGTTGAGTTTTCTTTGTTAGAAATTTACACAGAGATTTTAAAAATAAGCATTGAAAAGGTCTAATTTGTTATGTTCATAATAGCATATTGCATTAATCAAAGCTTCATTTAGATAAATTGAAACTGGTTCAATTTCCACTTGTCAAGCAGAAGAATACAAATGTTGTGTAATTGTATAATTGATTTTGTGATTCAAACAAAGGGTTCCTTGGTAGAGACAATTTATAAATTCTGATGAAAGTGGTGAATGAGGTTCTCCTTGGAAAAATTGAGAATATTCTCATTGAAGTGTGGAACTTAAAAGATCCAGGGATATGATGATCAGTTGTTTGTCTTTTTTTTTCACAAAATACATTTCTTGAATCCTTTCTTGTATTTATAATAGTTAATTCAACTTAATCTTTCAAATCTATTTAAAGCTGTTTTTTCACTTTACAAAAAAATGATGTGAAGTAAATGTGGGGTCCATATATGAAAACTAAGAGTATATTATCTGAGGAAAATCCATTAAGATTCACTTCTGATCTTCCAAAAGTCATTGCACTGTCCAATCTCGGTGAAGTTTAGACATTTCATATACAGCTGATGTGAAGTAACTATAACAAATGTTGCTGACTTTTATATTAGGGTGACATTCTTTATTATAACATAATTAATCAAGAACTTTCCCATAGAATGCATAAAATGTGTTCTTGTTTATAGTCTTCATTTTTTGTGGCTACATATAGTTTGACAGTGTCAGTAATAATAATATTTGGACAATAATATCCTTCAAGGCATCAGGTGAAGTCTCTGGTGATGTCGCTTTTACTCTGACATTTATACTGACTTCATTTATGACAGACTGAAGGTGATGAACAGGTCCAAGCAAGAGGTCACCTTGTGTCAACGCTGGTATACAATCTGTCAGATACAGGGACTGTAAGTCTGCTAATGAGGAATTAACTAGGCAGAATGCTGCTATTTGACTGTTTCCATGCATTCCAAACCTGTTAAATAATGCTAATCAGGTGTTTATTAAGTGAAACCATTATGGCAAACTTACTGCAAATCCCACATATGTCAAAGAGGTTGTAGCATATTATTCATCCATTGAAAAGCCAGATTAATAAGTCATTCGCCGAGCTTCACTTTCCTTAGCCCTCAGCTATGCCTTAGAATCAAGGTTATACTATTTCAAGTTTTCCAATTTTTCTTTAAGTGGACACTGATAATGTGGAAAAAAAATTATATGAAGCTAACGGGTGCTTCTAAGTAAACAAACTTTCTTTATTTACTTCTTTCATATCATAAGTCCATTCTAAATAAGGAAGCTAAAAAATAAATTTTGATTTAAGGAAAATTGATTGAATTAGTGACATGTTTGACAAAAAAAAATTGCCATATGACTGTAAGTATCTAAAACCACAGGAATAAACTGAAAATTCTGAGTGTTTGAGATACACTTTGGTGGTATTGTTCTGGAGATGCATAGCATTTAGTCATGTAGAAGTATTATTATTTGTAAAATACTTAATAAACTCAAGGAGGACCTGGTGAGTATGGATATCTCCATATTTTTCCATCACATTTCCTGCATTTTTACCTCATGGAACATTGTGCAAGATGGGCAATAATGTCAGTGCCAGAATATCAGAAAGTGTGCTGTAAATAGTCTCTTTTTTAGAAATGAATACATTACCAAGATAGGAAAATGACAATAACAATGGTCATGTTAATATAAAAGGCAGAAACTTTTGTGGGTCCCAACCCTAGACAAAAAAACTAGAGGCAATTTAAGATGGGAGGGGGACAAGTATCCTCTCCCAGGGATGAACATCTTTGTCAATTACCATGTTCCTAAAAGAAATAAATTCAATGCATTGAAGAAATAAATGAATCAGATTAAACTGTGAATTGAGGATTGAGATACAGGTTTGCAACATTACATGACCATCTTGAGTTTTAATAATAGTCACCATTCATTAGTTTATTTCAGTGTGCTGGGTTTTTTTTCATTTGTATGCTTTAAAACCTTTTGAAAAATCAGTCCAGTTATGGATGAAAATTTCTCTTGCAGGGAGGGAATGTTTTCAGGAAATATGTGCTCTTGGGAGATTTGTCCTAGATATAGTTTAGTAAAGGCTCCAATTCTAAAACAGATAATTTTGTCTGTGCTCTAATAACTTTTTTTCTCCACAAACTTGAGAAATAGTGATTTAGCAGAATCCATAAAATTGCAGCATAACCATTTATACACTTCTAAAATTAATGTAGGGTGGGGATCTACTAAGATTATCATTTTTAATCACAAGGATAGCAGTACATAAAAATTTTCAGATATCTTTTATGGAATCAAATTGAGAGTTGTTTCAATCATGCACAAGGCTCTATATCTGTAATAAACATTAAATAAAATGGATGTCTCAATGGGCCTATTCAGTTTTGGGGATCATTCTACCAATTTTCAAGGTAATGGAAATGCTTCTCCTTGAATTGTACTACCAATGGCCTGTACTCATTCCTGACAATGATAAATCATGAACATTGTTGCACACCTATTCCTTTTGTGGTTATTTATTATATAACTTAATACTACTATTAGATGCCTTTCATTACATTTGGCTTGTATTAACTGGAATTTTATATCCTATGTAAATTCAATTTCATACTGAAGAACTTATTACTATGTCAGCAAGACATGTTCTTGTTCTGTCTCTTTCAGATATTATATGTGATGTCCCCAAAGTCATGTGTGTATATGTATGTTAAGTACATACTAACACATGTGCATATATATGGAAATGGAAATGGGAAAAATGGAATGGAAAAATCTCATTAAACAGTAGCCTTTGAATAGTACCTAGGGTTTTGTATGACTTGTTTTTCATGAAAATATTTTAATCAATATACTATAACTATTAACATTTGTGTTGAAATTTTCAATTAAGATTTAACATTTCAGTTATGAATGATACAGATATTGTTTATTGTTTCCTGGTCTTTAAAAATTCAGCAATTTCACTCTGATTCACTCTTTGAAGCATTGTTAATCGTTATAACTTGATAAATATAAATATTGGAAATGTCAGCATTCACAGTGCTGAAATGGATACTAATTATAGTAATAAATTAATTTAAAAAATTAAAATGAAACACATAAGTAAACATTGAACCAATAGTCTTGTTAGGGGCCCATGCAATTATATCTTAGTTAAGTTTCATAATTACACAAAATTAGGATATGAAATATTAGAAAGTCATCTCCCACTAGGAATGTGTTTACACAGTGAACTAGTACAAAACGTTTGGACTCAGAAATAATTGTCTAAAAATTATAATCATCAAATCTGTGAGTCATGTGAACTCATAACTTTCAAATTTGTTTGAATACTGCTATAAAGTAATACTGCTATGAAAGGATCATTTATGAAAAGTAATTAAAGGAATACATTGAAATGTAGTACATATTGAATTTCCATTATAATAATTCCGCTTCATGTTTTAATGTAAATGAAAGATAATCTCTAAAATGTATCTATAGAATAAATGTGAAAATTTTCTTATGCCAAAGAATTGTACTTCAATATTGGGATAAATTTATTATTTTTAACACCCTTGTCCTCATGAATCATATAATCATAAAATCAGTGATGACTAACAAATTATCTTGTGTGTTTTTGAATTCATTCTTGGTTTCCAACCATTTCACAGGAGGAAATCTGGTGCTTACAATATATGATTTTTTCTACTTATGATGCATGTGTTCAAAGTGAATATGAGCAAGATATTTTCTTTGAAGCTTCTGGAAACACCGACTATGCATCTCCTCTGTGTATAAAACAAGTGGGGAAAGAGACTTTTGATTGTTACAAGGCAAGATTTGATATAAATTGAAACACTAAAACTGAAGGATATTTGAGGTTTGTATGTCATGGCTAAACTATGGGAGACAGGAAAAACCCTGGTCCATAATAACAGAGATCAATGTATATAGTTAAAATCTGATTCAGTGCTTCAGTTTCATTTCTTAATTGCTATTTTGGCTTGATGTAGAGTTTCTCTTGCTATTTAAAAATGTAAAACTCCATGATAGAAATATTTGTCATGTAATATTCCATTTTCTTGGTATTCAGTAATAACTTTTCTGTAGGGATTAAAATTGACATCAACATATTACTATCTTAATGGTTCCAAAATCTAATGTGTTCAATATTCTGTGAAGCAAAATGTTGTGTAGAATTTTGGTAGAGTGTAAACACTCAGATTTCTGAGTATCAGTATTCTGATGTTCACCTGGAAATGTTTCCAGGGTGGTATTCATCTAAACAGTCTAATACATAATTGAAAAATGCATAAGTTGATTTTTGAGGCCAATATTCATAAACTCTTATTGACATGTACAAGATACAACCTATGGTGTTGGGTTATATTCTCAATAGATATCTAAAACACTTAATTCATTTATATATATATATATAATTATATCATCAGAATAAAATAGTAAATATTTACTCAATATATAAAGAAAAACACATACTTAAAACATTACATGTATTGATAAACATATTTTGTCCTGAACACTTTCACATGAAAATTTCAGTGAAAATTCTAGTAATGTGGTTGCCAAAGAAAATAATAAGCTCAAAAAATAATAACTGGATGAGTGCCAAATCCATCAAATACTTCCTCCAAAATATACCTTCCCATATTCCTTCCCAGATGACAATGGCTCGAACATCTTTAACTTTTCCATCAGAACCACTTAGCATTACTCTGCTTTTGCTCAGCTTGAACATCACTGTCATTGTCAGAACCAGGCAAACAAATTTATGATGATGTTCCTGGGAATATGGAACTAATGCTGAGGGGATTTCTCTGCAGTTCTTCATTAACATTTTATTCATTACAACAGGGGGATTTTAAGAGTTTCCTTTTAAGCAAATTAGGTCACTGGATAAAAAACACACAGCATGGAAACTCAGTGTATTACTATATAGAACAAAAGATATGGTTAATAAATTATGATAATGGGATTAGTCATCTGCTCATGTTGAAAGGCACATTTTAAAATTTTGGAATTTACTTTAAGAGAATATTTGTTTTGTGCACTTATGTTATCCTTCTGTATTTTCATGATTTCTTACTATCATCCTCTGAGTGTACATAGAATGATTTAGATACTTTGAATCATTTAAGAAGATAAAAAAGCATTTACAAAGACAGAAAAGCAGGCTTAATTCCTTAATTACAAATACCCACATTGTTGAAGGAAGACCTGAAAGCAAATTAGAAATCAGAATTTTCATTCCCAAGTATTTCATTTTCTAGATCAATATTTAAAAAAAATTAATTAGAATTTTTTTTTCACCCAAACAAGCACGCTGGTCCTCTGTATTTCTTCCTTGACCAAACAGAGATTTACTTTGTAATCATTTTTGTGAATGGTAAACAGGCTTTGGTTACGGAACCTGTGTCCTTTTCTCCTCAGAAGGATTGTTTATGTCTTCTAAAATTGTTGCACTTGAATGCTGTTTCAGTTTTTATTGAACAAATTAGCCTGGTGTCCCGGTACACACATTTAATGATTGCACTCGAGAGGCAGAGGCAGGGGGATCTCTGTGACGTAAGTTGGCCTACATAGTGAGTTCCAGCCCAACTAAGGCTGCGTAGAGCCTGTCTCAGAAAAGAACAACAGCAAAAGGAACAATAAAAACAAAAACTCAGCAGATTTTGAGCCATGGGCTTGGAAACATATGATTAATTGAGAATGTGCTCTTAGGATAAAAGAAATATGATGCAGTGTAGAAGGGCCCAGAGGCTGAATATTGCCACCAGCTTGATCTCCCAAGGGCTGGAGCATGGTTGCATCTCAACTGGCCTCATCTTGAGACAAGAACATGCATTTTCATCCCTTTGTTCATCAGATACTACAAAAATATTCTAACTCCCTAGAGGATAAAAGTGTCTTTTTCCATGAGTAATATTCTAGATTAGCATTAGTACTTATCAGCATGAAAAAGCCAGGTGAAGCTTGTGATTAGTAGCAGACCCCCAGGGTAGCTGGTGGGGTTTTTCACTTGGGTACATGGGTACTATCAGTGCACAGGGGGATCTGAAAGGCTGCTATCAATACTAACACAACACTCCCTGAAATGTTGGCCAAAAACATCTAGTAATAGTTTTGTAATAAATTGGATTTACTAAACTATACATGTACATTCTGTTATTATATACTGATAATAAAACCATGGTCAAACTATATTATTACCACATTTCATATTGTAAAAAAAAACTCTAATTCAGTGAGAAGTCACTTGCTTATATTGACATAATCATGTATCGATGTTATTGATTCACTTATGTTTGGCCTAGTGATAAAGTTCATAAATAGAGACACAGAGAGTTCCAAGAATGTTTCTATATTTGTAGAACTAATAAACAAAGCAAAGATTTGCACTGAACTGTTTCTAAACCATTAGATTAATAACATGTTGTCCTATAATCACATGTATAAACTATTATCTATTTCATTCTTATACAAAATATTCAAAACCACATATATGTTAGAAAAAAAGTGTTCTATGTATTTCTGGAAGTCAACCTATTAAAAAGATTCAGCATCACATTTATTTCAGTTACAAACATATGAAGTTAAAGCAACATACATATATCATAGTAGGGTTCCCTTGACAAGCCTGGCCACTGTAAAACAAATAGAAGAGCCTCTCATGTTGCAGGAATGCTGAAAAATGAGCATTTGCTGAGCTACTTTTTGGAGAGTAAAGAATACACATTCCCATTGCCTTATATTCTCCCAGAAACCTGAAATCTATGTAACTTCTTTCTGTGTATGTTTTTTAATGAAATACTAGAAAATAAGTGAATAAGTATGTTTCAAAAGGAGACAATACAACCCCAAGTCATGTGCCATATTGCATGATCTAGGTGAGAAGAAATAAGAGTGAACAAGAGAGACCAGAGAAGGAAGGAGTTCTCGTGATTACATCCTGGTCATTTTATAAGTTTGGGGTAGTTTTTCTGTATTTTGAGGCAGTGGAGAGGCAGTGAGTTGTTAAAGTACATAGAGTATCATTTTGAAGTTTAGAATTGTGTATGTATCAATTTACTGGCTTTCTGGATCCTAACAGAGAGTTCATGGGACTAAATTTAAGGATATTACAAAGATATTTATTAGAAATACACATTGACCTAGGAATGAATAGATATAATTCATGAGTATTTGAAATCTGCATGGCATTTAAATTCAAACAAAAATTGTCACTGATAACATTTATATTATCATACTGATGGAATTTTTTTAGGAAGGTGCTATTGTGTCAATGCACTTTAATTTAAGGCTTAGATAAATCCACTTCCCTACACATGATGGATGTGGTGTATAGTGGGAGTAGTCTAGCTTGGTGACTTAGATTTACCAATTGTATGGTAATGCTTCTAGATTTAAAGGTCACAGACACTACACAGCTATAAGTGTCTATAAGAAATATCTGTGAAAGTATAGTATAGAAGGAATTGAATGTGCATGCAAGCAGGTTCATTTCTAAATGAGTATTATCTTCCAGTATGAAGAAATGAAGAAGTCCTTAATGACTATGAGAACTGGTAATTTTTTTCCCTCTAGTTACAAGACAGAAAACATACCAAGACAATTCTCCATAACTCTAGGATCTAATTCAGTAGGTTCAACTAACAAGAGATTGAAAAACATCCACAATTATTGTGTTTACACTGAATATTTTTCTTGTTATTATTTTCTAAAAAATGCATTATTGAAATTGTTGACATATTTTAATTGTATTTAATATTACAAACAGTCTGCCTGAAAGAAGGTATGTGTCACATAACCTTCACTGAACTGTTAGTTTAGTGGATAAAATTTGTTTTTTAATAAAGCTACTCAATGTAATGCTTTTTGTAGTGACACAACATGGAATAAGGCTTCATTCATAAAGGATCTTAGAATCAAACCCCGTAGATATTGGAGGATATCTATAGTTCACTGTTACACTCTTCCACTGTTACACACCTTTCAGATCCTAAGATTTAATTATAGTGCTTTCTCATTATATGAAAAAGAAAGTTTCTTTTTCTGTTCTGGGCGATAAACTTCTATTATTATTACATTATTATTATGTTGTTATTATTATTATTATTATTATTATTATTATTATTATTTTACATTCCAACCACAGAATATCCTCTCAGTCCCTCCCTCCACCTCCCCTCTGCCCTCCACCATCCACTCCTCCTCTGTTTCTACTCAGAAAAGGGCAGGCCTCTTATGAAAATCAACAAAACAATGTATAGCAAGTTGCAGAAGACAAGGCAACTCTCCTTTTTTTAAGGCTAGGCAAGACCGCCCAGTATGAGGAAAGGGGTCCCAAAAAGCAGCAAAAGAGTTAGGGACAGCCCCCACTCCCAATGTTAGGAGTCCCATGAATGTACAAAGCTACACAACTGTAATATATATAGAGAGGGCCTAGGTTAGTCCCAAGTAGGCCTCCTGATTATTGGTACAGTCTCTTTGTGCTCCTATGAACCCAGGTTAGTTAATTCTGTGTGTTTTCTTGTGATGTCCACGACCCTTGTGGCTTCTCCAATCCTTCATCTCCCTCTTCTGCCTAATGTTTGGGTGTGAGTCTCTGCACCTGTTTCCAACAGTTGCTGGAAGAAGCCCTTCTGATAACAATTGGGCTAGGCACCAATTTGAGAATAGCAGAATATCATTATGAATCATTTCATTGACTTGTTTTTCTGTCTTGTTTAGTTCTATCCTAGCTCTCTCTGAACTATCCCTCCTCTGGGTCCTGATCCTCCAGGCAGTGTCAGAGATGGGGCTCCCTCTCATGGTATGTGTTTCAGGCTGGACCAAACATTGGCTTGTACTTGAAACTGAATTGATTCTCACATTCATTCACTGCTATATAAATTTTTGACAACAAAGGGAATGTATAATAATGAATGCAAGAAGATGGTAGGTTGTTGATAATGAAGATATATAGATAGATAGATAGATAGATAGATATAGATAGATAGATGATAGATAGATAGATGATAGACAGATAGATAATAGTTACAGCATGAGGAAATTATCTACTTAACTGTATAGAATGTGTGTGTGTGTGGGTGTGTGTGTTGGTGTTTTTGTGAGAAAGAAAGAACTATACATTTAATCCTACATTTTACAAATGTTCAGAATACTCTAGTGTAGAATCACTTCATAATGAAATCATAGACCTCTTACAACCACACATCAGGCTGATGCAAATGAGTTTGGCAATAATCCAGAGGTAATAATTCCACTGGGATTATGTGAGTTTTCAAATTTTTCTATTTTTTTCTACCTCCCCTGCTGTTTTACCTGACCTCAGCCATTTCGAGCAATCACTCATTTAGTTTAAACCCAACAAAACTATGGAAGCATACAAAATAGATAGCAGAGCCACAGGCCCCGTCAATTACACTCTTCCTGTCTCTTAAATAAATCGACCTCACATTCAGGTGAATTGACTTTTATGAAAAAGTCCCTTGAACTCAGTCTATTCCTGACAAGTCGAGCAAATAAAATTTATAATATTACTAAGATAACAAAAGCTAACACTGCTTTCTTTAATCACAATTTTCTGGTCTCATGTAAATGTGCTTTTCATCTTAATTGTCTAGATTGACACAGCCAAAGACAAAGACCCAGCCTCAAAGGCTTGGCTCCTATCAGCTTTAATAGAAAATGGGCTTCATTGTCCAGCAGAAGAAAGATTATTTTTAAGGGACAGGATGGAAGAAAAGTTTGAACATGTAAGATAAAGTACAACCACGGAAGTTACACAGTGTTATCACAAACAGATTGTGCCAAAAAGAAAATGAATTATAAAAAATACAAAACAAACATTTAAAGGACTTGATCTTCAGAGATTAAGCACATGGGATTTTTTATGGTATCATGACTTTTGTCTTATACAATACAATTTGTTTTATACTATTCATTTCTATATCTCGTGTATTTGTTTAAAATTCTGTGTTGTTTTACTAACTGCATTCTTAAATAAATGATAAGTACTTCATGTAGAAAACACAATAAAACACTTTCCAATGATAACAGAAGGAAACTAAAAATGTTGCACTGTAAAAGTGTTTCCTTTATAAAAATAACTATAGATAATATTGATAAGAAGTAATAATCAAATTCTTACATATATACAAATATTAATCTGTGATATATATATCAAAATTATCTTTCAAGACAAAATTGGAAAGTCTACCCAACTAATAATAGATCTATAACTATTATATTATAAACTATTTATTTACTATATGTATGTGAGATGTGTTGCCTGCATATATGTCTGTGCATCATGTATGTGCATCTTGTATGCATATCATGTATGGGCATCATGTATGTGCAGTGCCTATGGAGGACAGAGAGGGTATCAGATTCCCTGGAACTGGAGTTATTGGTGATTTTGAATCACTATGTGGGGGTTGTGAACCAAAGCCTATTCTTCTACAAGAGCAGCAACCACTTTTAACTGCTTTTTGATCTCTCCAGCCCCCCAGGTTTAGATATCTGATATTCTGTAGGATTTATATTTAGTGTTAGAGTTTCATTTTTGTTTTATGTTGTAAGCTGGAATATTTTAAACTGACTCCTGCAATCCAAAACAAATATGAAACATGCACTATAATAAATAGAATTCAATGTATTTAGTCAATTTGAGAACTTTTCAAATTATCAGACATCATAGATTCAATTCATCCATCTGTTTGGATTTCCTCTTCGTAGTTCTCTTATTGGTAGTTATAATAGATCTGTTTGACTTCCCTCACAGAGATTTAGCTCTGAGAGGATAATCTACATGGTGGTCCATTGCAGCACTACCAGAAAACCTGGAGCTCCCTTCTTTAGAAAAATATATAGGATTGTGTCTTACTGAACCACATGTCTATACCTCAACCAACCATTGTCAAATGAATTTGACGAATGAAATAGAAACATCCGATGCCTGTTGCAACTCTTGAAACCAAATATCAAATCAATTTTCCCTAATTCCACAATAAAGGAAAGGAAAATAATAGTTGCCCCCCAATACTTTTTTTAAGAATTACACTACTCAGAGTACTGAGCAGGCATGAAAATCTTCTGTTGTCCATAAGACTCAAAAGTGTTAGAAAGAGGTAAAATGTGCTCCATTCACTCTAAATGTTTGCTGTCAAAGCTATGAAAACAGGACATTTTGAAAATTAAAAAAAAATGGGTAAGTAGACCATCATGACTGATACATAAGTCCAGTAGGAAAATTATTAACTTCTCAGAAATAAAATATTAAAAATAATTTAAATTATGCCAAGGCCATGAGGTCAGGAGAACTGCTAGTAAAAGTGTGACTCTGTTTGAGGCTTGAAAGAAGAGACACAGTGGACCTGAAATTTCCCTTTGGAAATATTAGTCAGGGGATGGTGAAATATTCGAAACAGGTATACCAAATAAATGATAATTCACCAAGGCAGGTAAAGATAAGAATTTGAACGTAATGGATTGTGAGAAATGGAGTGAAGGTAAAACTTTCCAATAACAGAATACTAGTTCTAAAGTAGGAAAATTATAAGGACAACTGATTTGAAGATGTGGAACTACATTAAATTTATGTAACTCAATGCAAGCCCATAGCAGATAGAATTACTAGGACACAATTTTGCAGTTCACTTTACACTCTGACTTTTAAATTTTCACTGAATCATGGGTCTTGTGGATACAAGATGCTTGAAATAATTTAATCATGTGATATGGTTATCTGTAGTTATAAGTGCTAAGTCATATAGAAGCTAGGAACACTGATGGGAAAAGCTACATTCAGAGACAACAACTGTTAAGAGTGGCAGCCACTAATGTACAATAGAATATGAGTTGGTAATTATTATACAACCATTTTAGAGATAAAGAGATGAAAGGCAAAAAGCTAACTGCTAAAATGCTTCCAACTAAGAAGTGTTGGGATCTTGACTCATGCAAACATTTTGTATTCATAGCTCAAACTGTGAAGTAACGCTAGGATTTGTAATGTAGATTCCATTATATTTTATAAAGAACAGTAAGATAGTCGTAATGTTAAACAAATAGAAAGAAAAATTTATTTTGAAACAACCAATGATCACATAAAACATAAAGAAGAAACAGATGAATGTCTTCTAAAGCAATTATATCAACTAATATTCTATGATGTCCATCATAGCAAGTAGGTAACTTTTCTTTCACAATTATCTTAGAGAAGTAAATGAACTAATCATTACCATTCTCTGTTGATCAAATGTTGTCTGTTAATACTAATATAAGCTATACTTATAGTAATATCTATGAATATTTCCTTAATTTACACACTCACATATAAATCACATTTTCAAAGAATCAAATTGCATTCAACACTATCATAATCTGCTCAGCATTGTGTACCTATAAATGTACTTGACTGCTCCTTAAGATTTTCACTTGTGTTGTATATAATTTGAGGAACAGTAGAAAATAAAAATCCTATTGAAAATCAATAGAGTAAGTATGTGTGTAATGTATAATATTACCTTTCAGAGCATTTTACAAGGAACTAATTATTCTTAGGTAATACAAGGAAAATGTAATGTTAACATTTTTAACATACAAACAACTTCATCATAGCACAGTGTTAGAACCATAAGCTTTCCTTTAGCTTGAATTAAAATGTCTACAGTTATTTGTAAAGACTTTAATTAAATCAATGTAAATTTAAAATTATTTTACATAGGAGAAATTTATTTGTTTGAAAAAACTTGATACTACATCATAAATTTCACATTTGTATGGAAAGTAAAAGAGTTGCTCTGAATGATGCATATGTGGTATTTCAGTGCTCAGGAGCTGAGACAGGAGCATCACGAGTTTTAGGTGGTGAGCCTAGGCTATATAGTTACTCAGGAAGACCCAGTAGAAGATAACTAAAACAAAAACATATGGAAAAACTGAAAGTTAGAGCAATAACAAAAGAAAAGCAAAAAGGAGTATAAAATTATAATCAATATGAATTCTTCTCCAAGGTGAGGAGGGGGAGGGGAAGGGGATTGGATATAGACAGGTAATAGGTACAGGAGTAGGACCAAGTCAAGACACCAGCTTCTAACGTTGAAATTACAATCAATGAACTATAATTGACAACCATAAGCTTTAGTTTCGTATTTTTATGTTTTTAATATTTGAAAGTTGTATCCACTTATGGAATGAATTTTAGTCTTTTCACCTCCATCCCTATTCACCTCTCTCACCTCCTTCCCTTTTCCAATGGACTCCCTTCCTACTCTCATATCTGAAAAACCACTGTGTGTAGCTAGAGTTTTCCTGCCTGGCCCACAGTCAGGACAAATCTCTGCCACCCGCCAGTCCCACAGCCGCTCAGACCCAACCAAGTAAACACAGAGACTTATATTGCTTACAAACTGTATGGCCGTGGCAGGCTTCTTGCTAACTGTCCTTATATCTTAAATTAATCCATTTCTATAAATCTATACCTTGCCACATGGCTTGTGGCTTACCAGCATCTTCATATGCTCTCTGTCATGGCGGCGGCTGGCAGTGTCTCTGGCTCAGCCTTCCACTTCCCAGAATTCTCTCCTCCTTGTCCCGCCTATACTTCTTCCTGCCTGACCACTGGCCAATCAGTGCTTTATTAACATGTTTGACATACAGACCATCCCACAGCAACTGTGTCCAAGTAGAGACTCTTTCCCCAAACATAGATAAACAGTTACTTAAGCAAGGTTAAATGTCAGTGACATACCACTGAATAAAATGGCACCTCTTCCCCTTCAACAATTATTTGCTAATAGAGCTTCTAAAAATTATTTATCAATGATTTAAAACCAAGAAAAATAAATAAAATCATCAGTAGTTAATGTGAGAGACATGCTAGATACCTTGAATTACTTAGTAAGCATTATTTTATGACTCCTGGAATATTTCAATAATATAAAAGCATATATGTGTCTTGAAATAGTATGATAACCTAAATTTGTAAATGTAACACTAGTTGAAGTCATAAACCTCATGTAATAGAATAGACACCATGCTTTCTTTTCTTACCTTGAAAGACATTGGAACCATAAGAAAGAATCATTCAACTCATAAATGGGCAATTTTATAAACATCTATCTCATATGATATGAACAAGTGAAAGTTAATAGATAAATATAAACCATCGGAATTTCCTAAGGAAAAATGTGTGTCTATACAGACAAAATGACTGAAATATTCAAGTATTAAAATCATAAAAATAGTTGGCCACACTTAGTGTCTCATGCCTTCAATCCCAGTTCTAATAAGGCAGATACGGGCAAATCTTTGTGAGCTTGAGGCCAGCCTGGACTATGTACCAATTTACAGGCCAGCCAGAGTTGTACAGTGAGATGCTATTTTAAAAAAGTGAACACAGGCATAGCAACTACAAACATAAAATTACAAGCACAGCAATTTTAACTTACCTACAAACTCAATGTCAGCCCAACCAAATCTAGATTTTTTTCATGTAATTGGAACTATTGTTTATATATTAGGTTTAAAACAAATTAGAAAATATTGTTAAATAAAAAGCCTGCCTGTAGTTGGAAATCTTCCTGTATCCTGCCCAGTCCCGTGGCCACTCAGATCCAAATAAACACACAGAGGCTTATATTAATTATAACTGCTTGGCCATTAGCTCAGACTTATTACTGACTAGCTCTTATACTAAAATTAACCCATAATTCTTATCTATGTTTAGTCACATGGCTTGGTACCTTTTCTCAGTTCTGCCTTGTCATCTTGCTTCCTTTGTTTCTGACTGGCGACTAGCAGTTTCTCTCAGCTCTGCCTTTCTCCTTCCTCTCTCTCTAGTTGGAATTTCTCGCCTAACCTTATTCTGCCTCACCATTGTCCAAACAGCTTTATTTATCAACCAATCAGAGCAACAAACATTCACAACATATAGAACAACATTCCATAGCATCTGACATATTTTCATGTTTCAAATATATAATTTGGTTACAAACTATAAATGAATAACTTTCAGAAATTTGAAAAGTATGTTATAATAGATAAAAATAAAGTGCATGTAGTCACCAGTGTGTGGGACAATGGGCATTTGGTTTATGATGAAGTTGTAATTCATAAAACATATATAAAAGAGTAGAAATGAGTGCACTTATATGGAAGGAAATAAATAATAGTCCCAAACTAGAACTAATGTCTCTCTTACTAATGAATGGTCAGAATAAAATAATATGGGTCATGAACTCAAAAGTAAAATAAATAAATAAGCCTACCTCAACTGAATGTACCAGGCTTAGCTGTCCCCTCATGGGAGAACTTACCCTGTTGGAGGAGGGGATAAGAAGCTGGAGGGGGAGTGGGGGAGTGGGAGGAGGGATAAGAGAGGGATCTGTGGTTGGTATGTAAAATGAAAAAAAATTAAAAAAAAGATTTTAACATGAAATTATAAATGTCTTGGAAAATATATATTGCAATGTTTGTATAACCTTGTGTGGAGGCTACACTTTCGAGTATTTTCAGTCATCTGCCAAAGTAAAACACATAAAAAATACAGGTAAATTTTAAGATATCAATATAAAACTGTAATAAATACACAAATAAAAAGATATTAATCATTGTGACGTGTACAAAAGCAGCAGAACTAGCAAGGTGTTGGTGGGCCTGTTGCTGCTCCTTCCGTGTGACACATTAGCCAGAACATTGGTGCTTCCTGGATGCCACTTCTAGAATTTTGTCCTCTTAATGTTCACAAGGACTTTTTTAAAATTTGTAATGATGCATATGAATGTGTATATGTGTGCGGAAGTGTGCATGGATAACTTTCTTACACATTGTCCTTGTTCTCTCTATATTCATACAGAGGTTTTCCATGTTTGCCTTATTTAATTTACTTTTGATTTTATGACCCATATTAATTTAATCTGACCAAGATAGGTATAGTCATAGAACTTCAGATTTGTGAGCATGAATTTTATGTCCTCCAGGACAATATCCTAGCATACAGAAATTCCTGGCACGTAACAGGCACTTCATATATTTTTCCATACATGAATGCTTTAAATTATTAAAACCTCATTTCAGAAGACAGGCAACAAGATGCCTATATAATTTCTGGTTCCATCATTATATCTTCATCCTTAATTTCCCTTCTTCCTCTGATGTAGTGAGAAACAAGTAGGACTGTTACCAAGACTTCACTCCACCACCATTTTGCATTATTATATTATGTAAAATTTCAGTTGCTCAGTCGATAAAGAAAAGGTATACCACAGATTCATGCTGCATTGCTTGATTATAATAAAAACCAAAACACTGTAACTGAGAACAAAGGCATTGTGTTAGTATTTATTATGTCACCAACGTGGCTAAATGTATACAAAATAGGAAAATTAGAAACTTTTGGGAAAAAAAGACTATGTCCTTAAAGCCTTTCTGCTTCTTATTAGAGGGTTTGATGCTAACAACACATATTCTAGATAAACTTAAAAGGAGAACTAGTCATAAATGAATCTATATTCTTCCCTAATTAATAAATACCCTGCTGTGACTACCTAATGATAATGTACTAATAAGAAAAATCAATAATTTTATACTGACAATCAAAGTAATTGGGGCTGTAGAGTAGAAAATGACATATTGTGCATTGATCCTTTAGCAATCTTCTAAATGAAAAAGAAAGGAGGAAGCTAATTATTTTAGTAGGTAACTGAAAATGATAAGATTAAAACAAACTAATTAAATATTCTTGAATAATAGCTCACTTTAATGAAGTGAAATCAAGGAGAGAAATGTGATTTGGGCAAAGAAATATTTGATTTTAGTAAGTGCAATATAATCTTGATCCATTTGACAGTCTTTAAACTATGTTCAAAAAAGTAGACAAAAGCATCAAAAATTGTTAAACAGAATAAATATGACACATGTATGATGGCAGTGTGCTAAACATACAGGTTTTAAAGATTTTTATATGCATGAGGCTGATACTGAAAATTAAGGGTTAATTTGAAAATTTAATTGTAAATGTCTTTCTTTTTCTAATAGCAATGCCAAAATAAACATATATACACATGTAGTAGTTTAATTTCAATCGTTCATTTATAAAATGGGCTTGATTTTAGAAAGTCCATGTAATTGAGTAACTTTAGCTGAGTTCAAAATAAAAATAAAATTAATCTTAATACCCAGGTTTTACATATTTCAAGGCAATCTCACGTGAACCTAAACAAGCAGGTTAATTATTACAGAGTCATTTTAAATGGACTGGATAGGTGACTCAGCAGTTGGGGGTATGTTCTGCTATGGTAGAGGATTAGGTTCTGTTCCCAGCACCCAGCTATGGTTCCTTACCTCCACTTGTGGTTTCAGATCCAGGGCATCTGGCATCCAATGCTGACCTCTATATGTGTGTTTATTCATGTGCACAAACCCACAAAGAGACATACAAATAAACTTCTTATACACTATTTAAAAATAAAACAAACATTTATAAAGATTCATTTTTATAAATGCTACGTCAACTATTCCAGGTAAAGTTATATAAAAATAATATCATATATGGAAATAACATTTCATTTTTATCATGTCACATTCTAATTCCAATTGTATCTTGTATGATTAATTTGAAATAGATATTGAATTCCATAGAACTATAGAATTTGGCATCCAGGGGCCAGCAAGACCGCTCAGTGGGCAAAGCACTGATCTATGATAGTTTTATATGCTTTTTGTAACCATTTTTATTTCACTCTGTTTTTTTCTCCCATTAAAGCTCAATACTTTGACAGTAAAAAGGTTAACAAATCAATTTCTTTCCCTATAAATATAACATTATATTAACAATAATAATGATAATGATGCTATTAATTACTTTTCAGAGTCATTAGTTGAGAGTTATACCTGATTATAAATGATACATATTCATCTTAATCTGAATATTACATCTACACAGAAGGTGTTTGCAATTAGTCGTAGATTCTAGACTTCCTAGAGTTATTACATGTTAAATTTACATGTAGCTCTAGTTGCTAAAAAAATTTGTTTTCTATTCTCATGAATAAGTATAAAATAAAAGTGGGGAACTATGTTTTGTTTATCACAAGAAGTATAAAGCTTTTCAGGGGCCAACTTCTTCCAATATGAGGGAAAATTATCTGTATCTATCAAATGAGTGAGTCTGAGGTCACAGGAATGACATAAATTTGGTCTTCCCAATGGTTGGATAAAATTCCATTAGTAAATAAAGAAAATGGAAAAGAAATAATCAGTTGTATGTGAAATTCCTTTTATTTTCTTAAAGTCATTCACTGATTACAAGATAAGAACATTTCAAAATTTATAGTCACTCTTAAATAAGAGAGAGCTAATACAAATAAAATAATCTCTCTCCCTCTTTTCCTTCCTCCTGTCCTCCTCCATCCTTGTCTCCCTCCCTGCTTTTCTAGCTCTCTTTTTATTCTTTGCCAGGTTGAAATTGCTTATAAAATACAAAGTATTTTGTTATCTGTCATCTCAATTTATACCCATTTTATGAATATCTGCATTTTTCAGGCAGTATAGTAATTATATGTATTCAGTAAAGTTTAGATGTTATAAAGTAAAAGATATATGTATATGTAAACACAGATAAGGATTACCTTTATCAAATTTTGTGCCTTTATGTAAAAATAAACTTTGTACAATCATTTACTTAAACTCAAGCTTTTGTAACTTTCAGTTGGAAGCATATATTCTGCAAATGTCTATATATATTAATTAAACCCTTTAAAAATGTTGTATGTATATGGGTGTTGTTGCCTACACTAATTGTAAACTTGGTGCCCATGGAGGCCAGAAGAGAATATCAGAACTGGAGTTTCCTGGAACTGAACTAGTTAAGAAAAGTTGAGAGCGCCTACATGAGTGGTGGAGCTGAATATCAGTCTTGTGGAAAAGCAGCCAGTGCTCTTATTCACTGAGCCATTTCTTCAGCACCAATTTTATACCCATTTTAATTTATATCAAAATGAAGGATAAACTTGAGTACATGTTGAGATCCATGGATTAGAAGAGAAAGCATACACTATATAAAGGGTCCTTCTCAAACCAAGTCTGTGTCCCAAAAAGAGTTGAAATTTTGTCTGTCATCTTCAAGTCCATTGTAGACCAATTACTAAATGGTCATATTAATAAAAACCTGGAGCCAAATATTGGAGTAAAAAGCTGAGAGATCAGAAAAGTCAAAAGAAGTTAGCCACGTTCTATCACTTGGAGATCCTCTGCCAAAGTGAGCTACTTCCTCATACCACACCTATATGCCTTTCTGTTCTGCCAACTCATTTCCTCTCTCCGTCCAGCTACATCACTTCATCTTCCTGCCCAGCTCTGTCACTTCCTGTCTATCTGAACAGACAGACCTCCAGACTTTCATGGTTAACTAGTGTTGGGATTCAAGGAGTGTGTCACCATGCCTGGCTCTATTCCCAGTGTGGCCTTGAACTCACAGAGATCCACACAGATCCCAGCCTACTGAGTGAAAGGATTAAAGGCATGTGCTATCATTGCCTGATGTCTATGCTTAATATAGTGGCTGGCTTTTTCCTCTGATCTCAGATAAACTTTATTAGGGTACACAATATTTTGGAGGATGTCGACACATTTCTAAACAGTCTTATTAAATAAGAAACACAGAGAGCCAAATACAGGGGTGAAAGCTGTGGATATCAGAGCAATAGTGATAGCCGCCAACTACCCTTAGCTCACTACGCCACTGTAGCTTCCCGAGGGAATCAAAGCAGCTTCTTCTTGTCTGGCCTGAACCTTTATTGCCTTGCTGTTCTGCCTTCTCATTGGCTTTTAGCCCAGCCATCTCACTTCCTTGTCACTGCCTGTCTATACAGACCTCCAGGTCTCTATGGTTGGTACTGGGATTAAAGACTCGCGTCACCACACTTGGCTGTGTCCTTGAACAAAGAGACTCTGCCTGCCATGTGATCGGAATTAAGGGTGTGTGCTACCTCTGCCTGACTTCTGTTTATGGCTGACTATGACCTCTGATCTCTAGGCAAACTTTATTTATATATTTATTTAACATAAAAATAAATATCACCACAGGAGGACACAGTACATCACCACAGTCTATACCTAAAATAAGATAAGCAATCATATACAAAAATTACAAAATATCTACAGACATGTAAAACATCTGGGTTCCTCCCCCCCCCATGGAAAAAAAGTTCAAAATCTGATCTACTTTCATGCCTTTGAAATACTGTCTCTTTTAGTACAATATTATGGAAAAAGTTTTAATTTTGATATTAGTATAGCAAAAAGGTAGTTATTTTGTATTAGATGCTAAGAATTTGTTTTCCCTTTCCATGCTGTTTGCTTCTAACTCATGTTGGAAGTGGTGGCAGGGGAGGGGGGAGAGTCACATGGTACCATCATGGTATGTCACAGTGATGCCAATGTCAGGGGCATACAGTGAGTGCTACCTTGATTTGTCACATGTTGGTGCAGAACTATGAGGGGAGCCTCTCCAGCACTGTGAGAAGATACCTTCCTCTGAAAATGTGTAGGTCAAGCAATGATTCCCTTTGAGGAAGTAAACAGTTATCACATTCTAAGTACTAGCACCCAGAGTTCTAAATGCAATGGATCACAGTCTGCATGAGTAAACTACAATGATGTTGATATTCCATATATATATTGATAATTGCATTTGATATATAATTAAATATATATCAAATATAGTTAATTCTGGGTTGAATAATTGTTCAAATTTTAAAAAAAAATAGCATCTGGACAATGCTGTGTAGTCAAGAAGTTTTTGGTTTCTCATGTGTTTGAATTTGTTGGATTTTCTCCCATCGAGTCAACACCATGTTGCTTGTCCTATTTGCTAACAAAATCTGCACAGGATGAAAATACATTTGATCATCATTGAGCTATCAGCAACGATGGAGAGAAAGTGTTTGCAAACTTATTGCTGCGGTGCAGCACGGGGGACTTTCCCGGTGTGTTTTCATTCCTTAGCTCCTGGAATGACAATAAGGCTTTCTGCAGGTGGAAATGTCTTTTAGTTTGCATAATTCTCTTCTGCAATATTGTATCATATTGAAATATGGTGGAACTTTTGTTTAAGATAAATAGGGGATAAGGTGTCCCACAAACTTTGTTGTTTTCCTTGGCTGGCTTATTACTTTCTTATGAAAAGGAATAATGAGAAACATCATCATTAACATTCAAAGAAGTTGTAAGGTTAACATATTTGCATTTACTGTGAACACTATATAATACTTGACAATGTAACAGTAAAATGCAGATGAAAACTAAAATAATAAAGTTTTTTCCTGAGTCCTCATTCAGGATGCAAAATGAAACAAAACAGAAGCATGAATAGCAGCTTTGCCTAAATTGCTTACTTCACTCTCAAATTAATCTTCCAGAGTTGTACTGAAAATATAAAAGCTTATGTACATAATCGTTCACAACATGCCTTACAAATATCCTCGTAATGCAGTTTTGTTAAAACATAGAGTTGGATATAAATATGTGTGTGTTGTGCGTATTTATCAAAAGGCAATATATGTTAAGATATTCAGATTCATGTTAGAGAATTATATTTTTAATGGCAAAATTATTAATTTTTAGAACTATAATCTTCTTTCTTCAAGGTGAAGTGGACAAAAATAGTCACCTAAAATCTGGTGATAAATATTGCTGGCGTGACAGAGGTAATTAAGGTAAACATACTTCTGAAAATAAATAAATGTCTGCCTACAATGGAACAGCTGGGAGTTGGTGAATAAATAAGCTCAGCACCTCATTTGTCCATGCCCTGCGCAACAGCTTTGATGATGCTTGTCCTGTCTTCCCAGTTCCCACCGGGTCAAATACTGTTGCAGTCCATATTACCTTGCTTTCTAGAACACATTTCCTTTTGTCACTCTATTTCTCTCCCTCCCACCTTCCTGCTTTGTTTAAACTCTTCCTCAAGATCTGGTCTACAAAATGCAAGCAAAGACAAAAAGCAAGGATTAGGAAATGTGTAGAATGGATAAAGGGTGCATGTGCGTGGAAGAGAAGGAAAGATGAAACAAAGACAATAACTCAGAAAAACTTAGAGAATTCAATACAACCAGAGAAGGACAGGCGACTCGTAGTGAAAGATGAAGTCTGAAGAGTTATGTTTCAATATGACTCATATTTCATATGAAGGGGTTTGTAATTTATCAGAATATTACTGAATAATTTTTAAAAGAAGGGTTGTATATTAAGGTTCCATGCTATAAATTCCTTTTAATTGAAGTATATGAGCTTATTAATACTTAAAAAGCTTTCTAATTTCCTTTTCTTATAATGCTAAATTATATTTTATTTATAAAGATACAGATATGAATATATGGGCAAGGTTTACTCTAGACCAGGCATCAGACTTGCTATATTGCCAAAAATGACCTTGACTTTTCCTGCCTCCACATCTTAAGTACTGATATTAGGGACATGTGCCATCCCACCTGGTAGATGTGGGACTAACGACTGAACTCAGTGTCTCAAGCATGCTAAGTAAGTACTCTACCCAAACAACTAAAATCCTATCCTGGAAGCTTCATTATTATCTACCAATCATAAATAAAATAAATCACTTCTTTTGTCTCTTCTCTTTGCTCCTTCTGCTATCACCAAGACATGTGACTTCAATGGTCAATTGAACAACAGTTTACTATGTTTCAACAGTGTCACTACAGAAACAGGATATTAATCTGTATCCCTAATATAGAAAAGTATATGTTTTCATTCAAACAATAGGCCATCTCATCATATTTAATAATTTATGAAACAATATATTTTTCTCAGTTTATCATTATGTGGAATTTTTGAAGCCATATAGCATGGTAGAATGAGAGAAACATATTTCTAAATTAAATTTTACCATAGTTCATTGTTTAGAGGTAGGAAAAACACATTGAAAGGAACTATTTTGGAATTCATTGTAATTCAACAAACAATGTTAATATGAAAAAATGAATACTGATGGCAGATTTCTAACAGATCAAAGTTGTGTTTATATGGAAGAGAGATATTATAAATTCTGAAAGGGAGTGGGAAGTGTGCCAATAAGAGAAGGATATAAATTGATTTACTACACAGGCATGGTGTACTTAAATTGCCTGTCATATACCAGAAATGGTATATAAATAAAGGAAGGAAAAGTAGAATCATTGTTCTATTTAGTCTTGAAGGTGTATATGGGGTCCTTTCTCAGAGTCACGTATTCATCTTTAAAACTCTGGATAGTTACCAACTCAAGTCTGAAGGTGAACAATGAGGCACAAATGTCTAATATGGTAAATGAAGTGTTCTTTTGTCCACAGCTGTACACTTTACTGTTTCATTTCTTTGGGGAGCTACTCCTGATGTTTGGATGAGAATATCCCCAATAGGCTTATGTTTTGAACACTTAATCTCCAGTTGGTGGTTTTCTCATGTTTATGGGGTGTGACTTTGTTGAAGGAAGTGTGTCACTGGAGGTGGGTTTAATTCCTTCTCTGTGCTTTGCTCATGTGGTGTAAGATGTGAGCTTTCACCTTGCTGCCCCAGCTGTCATGCCTCCGATCCAGCAAGCCTCCCTACAACGAGAGTGAGAGACTCTTATCTGTCTCTATCCGGAGACCAAATAAGTCCTTCCTTATATAAGTTGCTTTGGTTATGGTCTTTAATCACAGTAAAAGAAAAGTAAATAACACACTAAACAAATCAAAAGATGTTTTAGTACTTTTCTATCACATTTATTCCTAGAAACTTCATCTTGCCTTAGCCATAACCAGGGATCTCCGCGTAAATCAGTTTCCAGAGAGGTGGTTTAAATCAACCCTGACATCACCATGACACTTGGTCTTGGTCAGGTACATTTTTCCATTAAGTTTAGGGAGACTATTTCACTTTCAGTTTATTAGCTGAATTTTATCTCTTCTTGTGAGAGCTGGGAAAAATTTTGTGGTCCTAGTCCCGATGTGTTTATTGTGGAGAGTTTAGTTCCCTATAATAAACTGATGATGTAAAGTAGGGGAGGGGTTCCAGTTGGTTTTAGAAATAAATCTGAACAGCAGATTAACATCTGTTCGAGGCTTAGAGTGGTTCTGCTGAATACTCTCTGTATCAGTGCTGGTTAGTGCAGAAGAAAACATCAAAGAGAAACAAAGAAGCAGCACTGTATGTTGTTCTTACATGATTTACAAATTCAGGAACACACACAAACACACACAAATACATATTGGACAGTAGGACAAAGATTTACAACCATTGAGGATAGGATGATGAGCACAGGACTGGGGCCATATTCAGCTGGTGTTTTCTTCTAAAATACTAACTTCTACTATCAACTCTAAAAGAAGTGAATCACATATGGTAAGTGCCATTCAATATTCAGATGGTCAGGATAAACTAATCTATGAATGTTTATTATTCACATTTTCTACTAGCATAATTGTGCCAAAAATATACATCCTTGGACTCAAAGCACAGTGTATTAATTCAGAAAACATTCGCTCACTTCCTCTCTCTCATCATACTCTATTCTAAGTTTAATCATGGCCGTAATGATAGCTCTCTACAACACAAAAAAACAAAGTATCCGGGTCTTACTGCAATTTTGTTCCAACAGATTCACAATATCCATGGTTTGCTGGAAACAGACAATCCCTTCCAGAGAGGGGTTACAGGAATTAGTGGGTGGTTTCCAAACGCTAAGAATTCTAGGTGCTCTGATAATGCACACAGCCGACCAGTTTAGATTCGGAATATTGAACTGTTCTAGCAAGAGGATTTCCATGAGCTGAATAAGGATGACTGACACCAATGGGCATTCAACAGAATGCACAGGAGGCCTCAACCCTACACAAAGAGCTATAGGCAGCTAAGGAGCTGGGAACTGGAGAGGTGGTCTTCCTCAGGAAGAGCACACCAACTCGTGGTCCAGTGCCAAATGGTCTACCCTGAAAACATATACACAAACAACATTATGTGGACTGAAGATGCTACATTCATACACACACACATACACACACACACACACACACACACACACACACACACATATATATATATATATATCCAATAATAATTAATGAAAATATTCATTAATATGAAGGAGAGGTAAGTATATAGAAGGGTTTAGAAGGAGGAAACGGAAGGTAAAAATGTAATTAAATAGTAATCTTAACAATATTTAAGAAGAGTCTTGTGAAAAATAAAATATCTAATTAGCAATGGACATTTATAATTATTTGAATTGCTTTTTCTTTCTTGCCATCATTGGATCAAGTCTTGAAAAACATAATTATCCCAGTTTACTTCATAGTGTACACAAATTGCTATATAACACTGAAATTTACTGATAAGCCTGTACTTGGTTATAAAATGCAAAATTAGATGATGTTGGAAAATAGTCACTGTTACAACACATAGGCAAATTATCTTATGAAGCTAAATTTCTTTCTTCTGATATCTGATATATACTGTAAGAAAGAGAATATATTTATTTGCCTCAAATTCAGAAAATTGGGTTACACATTAAATGATTTATCTTATGATTGCATCTAGTGATGAGGATTGAGACTCACTGAAATGTCCAAAGGAGAAGCATTCTGTAGATGTATTGATTCTACTGGTCTGGAGATTTCCTAAAAGTAATCCTTATGCCACTTATAGAAAATAAAAATAAAAATACACAAACTAGGGGATATTTTAAGATGACTTATAAAGATTTTGCCAAAAAGAAAAAAAATAGTGAACTTCAGAAAGAACATTATAGGTGTCAACTTACATGTTCTTTAAGATGGATGCAGGGAGGAGGGGACTGGACCTGCCTCAACTGAATCTACCAGGCTTGGCTGACTCCCCAGGGGAGACCTTGCCTTGGAGGAGGTGGGAATGGGGGGTAGATTGGGGGAGAAGGCTGGGGAGTGGGAGGAGGTGGGAATGGGAGGTGGATTAGGGGGAAGGCTGAGGGTGGGAGAAGGGGGGACAGGGGAATCTGTGGCTGATATATAAAATTAAATTAATTATAAAATAAAAATATTGATAAAAAAGATGTTTCATTCCTCAATCAAATGCTATAAATCAAACATAGCAAGTCTCATTGGAAGTTTACATGGCTCTGAGTACACTCTTATAGGTTATCCAACAGTGGCACCACCCGATTCTGCTCACATTCGTTCATTCATCCATGCCACAAGCAACTCTACCAAGGTTAAGCAAGGGGCGTCCTTGCTTTCTACAAGAATACAAAAATAACACCTTCCCTTCAAGAAGCTTACAAGATTAGCAAGGAATTGGAATCATTCAAAAAGTCATAAAGAAAGGTGATTAGTAATAAGCAAAGGGCAGTGCTAGTGCGTGTGTCTCATGGGTTTTGCACACAGGATTGGAAGTGAACATGAACGGGTGAAACAGAATTGTACTGAAATTTTATTAAACAGCAGGTATAAGAATAACTGCCGCCGCCGCCGCCGCCGCTGGGTGGTGGTGGTGCACACCTTTAATCCCAGCACTCAGGAAGCAGAGGCAGGCGGATCTGTGTGAGTTCAAGGACAGCCTGGTCTACAGAGCGAGATCCAGGAAAGGCGCAAAGCTACACAGAGAAATCCTGTCTAGAAAAACCAAAAAAAAAAAAAAAAAAAAAAAAAAAAAAATGCAAAAAAAACTGCCTAAATTTCCCCTTAGAATAGACATATATCTCAAAACATGGCTTAGCAACTGCCATAATGAAGAGATTTCAAAGTTAGGGAAAGGACATAGACAAATACTATTAAATAGAGACACCCACAAAAAAGCACAATGCTTAAAAGCAGATTAAGTGAACAAGAGAGAAATAAACAAATCAACAAGGATAACCTTTTTTTTCCTTCAAACATTATTCTTTAGAGTCACAGACACATTTTCAGAAAAGACTATCCATGCACAGATGGTACATATAAAATATTTAATATGAGAGCACATACATATATCAAGCAACTCAGAATCACCATTTCTTATTCATAGAAATGTTATACAAGAGAAGCAGGGATTTAAAGGAAGAAAGCAGACTTGGGTAGTTAATTTGGAGGAGAAAGAGGAAGAGAGTGGGGATGCACCTCTGTAAATATGAGACAAAGGAGTCTGGATAAGTAGAAACTGGGGATATACAAAAGGATAAGAATAATAGTATTTCTGGCTGGGCAGTGGTGGCACGCACCTTTAATCCCAGCACACAGGAGGCAGAGGCAAGCAGATCTCTGTGAGTTCAAGGCCAGCCTGGTCTACAGAGTGAGTTCCAGGAAAAGCACAAAAGCCACACAGGGAAACCTGTCTTGAAAAACAAAACAAAAAAAAAGAATAATAGTATTTTATTTTTATTCATTCTTATGTAATTGTAATTAGTCCCTTATATTTTCATTTCAATAGTTTGTTTTCCAATAACATTTTTTCTGAAAAAATATTATTTGAGGGTATCATACCATTGTGTTTTAATCATACACAGTTCCTCCCTGATCCATCCTCCATCTCATCCACACCCAACTTAGAGGCATTTTTTAAAATCATGTACTCCAATTAGTGCTTCCTATTTAGTCTTGGTTAGTATCCACTGGGTCATGGTCAACCTAGCATAGACCACACCCTTAGGAAAAGTTTACTCCTCAGCTAGGGATGGGTCTTTGTGCCCACATTGCTGTTCCATTCTGGGATTTGTCTTCAGCTTGCACAGGTTTGTGCTTTGCTTACTATTACGATATTTCTTAGTTCACAGGTTTAACTTCCTTGTTGTGTGCAGAAGCACGGTTTCACTGTAGTCATTAACTGCATCTGACTCTTATAGGTTCTCCATCCCACTTCTATACCTCTTTTGACATGTCTTCCATAGTAGTATCTATAAACAATGACAGTAATTTTACTAATCCAAGAAATCATACTTTAAAGCTCTGTGAGTGACATTCTAATAGTCTGTAATTTTAAAAATCATTTTATAAGACTCATCTTTTCAAATACTTTAAAAATATTTAAGATACTATTTTCCAATTCAAGAAACATAAAAACAGTATGAAGTTGAAGTTGAACTTGAGAATGTAGAGATTTTTCAGAGCCTAAATTCATCATTTGCTCCTATGAACACACAGCTAATCAAGGCATGTTCATCACTTTTATTAACTCACTTCAGATTCTCTCTAAGAAAGAGAACACTTTTAGTTGTAAGGAGTAATTGGTTTTCTCTTTAAAAACCACACAGTAGTCCTTGAATAAATTAAATGCCAACTTTTATCAATTACCACATTGTCGGCTATAAACTGGTCAACAGAATTAGTTGCACAATTAGCTTTCCTGTTTCTTCCCAGCATGCTGCTATGCCCAATAGACGAAATGCTTCCTCTTCTGGAATGTAACCTCAGTCATAGCCTGACACTGCTTTTTCAATAATGGCCTTAGTTTTAGAAAGGCTAGCCTCTGGAACAAACAACCCTGCCAAATGTTTCTCAAATCGAATTGAAGTTGATTTTTTTCCAGTATCAATGCGAAACAAGGATGTAGGATAAAGAAGCAGGTTTTCTGTGTGCATGGTTCACAGGCCTTGGGCATCTGAAATTATTAGAAGCACATACAGGTAATCACAGAATTTCCTATGGTGATGTTGATACTTATCAGAGCTTTCCCAGCAGCATTTGGTATTGCTGCTAATCTTTTCTTTGGCCTCACATTGTTCTCTTTCCTAAATAAAAAAAATAATAATAATTGTTTTTTGTTAGTGCATTATAACTGTATACTGAATATTTTAGAGGGGAACAGAGATAGTATTTGGAGTACAAGTATGGAAATCAATAACAAGCAGTTTAGCTTGGATCTGGAGAACTTGTATTTAGAGTTGGTAAGTAAAAACATTATGCTTGACATTGAACTGTATTCCAGGAGTCTGTGCAATTTGTTTAGACTATGTTCTTTGGAAAGAAGATTGGTGTGTTCTCTTTGTTGAAAGTAAGAATCACACTATCATTTCTGTACAATTATGTATAGATTGGTAAATTTTTAGCAAGGTAAGTTTCTTTTTTCTTTATGGACTCACATCTAGATATTTAGTCCCACAACATTGGGGATAGTTGATAAAAAAAAAGTTTGGAAGAAATATATGATTATTTTGGTCAAAGTACTGAAAAATAGAGTCTTAATTTCCTGAAATGTATTTGGAAAGAGCTGCATCTGCTATCTCATCTTAAACAGTTGAGAAAGTACCAAAATTTTTCCACTGCATTATGATATATGGGGAGGAGCTACACAGCCCTAGATTACTTAAGGAAGTGATGAAAATAACAGCCATGGAAATGAAATGAGGAACTAAAAGGTTTCAGAACCTCTTACTGCAAGGCGAGTTAAGGAAGGAAATAGAACAAAACCAAAAGCATCAAAATAAGATGGAAAGAAAAAGAAGTCTTATTCTTCGCCTTTCCCTCAGTGAACTCTATGAGTTTACATAAGCATACATTTGACATGGGCATTATGTGGCTCTGATTTGACCACTACTTATCTCTTCAGCCTCTTCCTTACTTGTGCCCTCACTAACTATACTCTAGCCATGCTACTTTTTTAAGTTCCATTAATGTGATGTGCTTTTTCCTCATAGGCACTCTCATATTTGTGCTTTAACAAACATTTTTTTCTCATGGGAATTCAATTCATTATCTCTGTCTCTGTCTCATTCTCCATCTCTGTCTCTCTCTTTCTCTGTCTCTGTCTCTCTCTCTCTCATTCTTTCTGTCTTACTATCTCTGTCTGTCTTCTTCTGTCTCTGTGGTGATGTATTGTGTCCTCCAAAATATTGTGCACCCTAATAAAGTTTATCTGAAGATCACAGGAAAAAAAAAAAACAGCCACTATAGTGAACATAGACATCAGGCAATGGTAGCACATGCCTTTAATCCTATCACTAGGGAGGCAGGGATCTGTTTGGATCTCTGTGAGTTCAAGGCCACACTGGAAACAAAGCCAAGTATGGTGGCACATGCCTTGAGTCCCAACACTAGTTAACCATAAAAGTCTGGAGGTCTATACAGACAGACAGGAAATGACAGAGCTAGGCAGGAAGAGGAAGTGATGCAGTTGGGCAGAGAGAGGAAATGAGTTGGCAGAACAGAAAGGCATATAAGTATGGGTATACAGGAAGTAGCTCTCTTTTGTGGAGGATCTCCAAGTGGTAAGAACATGGCTGGCTTCTTTCTGCTTTTCTTATTTCTCGGCTTTTTACCCCAAAAATTGGCTCCAAGTTTTTGTTAATATGACTGTTTAGCAATTCATCTACATGTGCTTGTCTCCATCACTCTGTCTCTGTCTCTTTCACATACACAGGAGAGAGAGAAAGAGAGAGAGAGAGAGAGAGAGATCCTTAACATGAATTCCTCCAGTAATGTAGTAGAAAGTCTCATGTCATTATAGAACAACACAATATGATATTTGACTTCATGATGTACAATGTGAATGCTTAGCCTTCACAAGTTTTTACAATCCCTTTTTAATGCCTGTTACTAACTCTCACTTCTTAGAATTAATGGATTCCTTTATTACCTTGTATCCATGTGATAAGGTAGCAAGCCAGGCAGATATGATGATCTTACATTAATGAGATAATATGGTAAAAGATGTATCTTTAACAATTTTACATAAGCATGGTTTTACAGGATGAAAAGTGTAGACAAACTGATCAACTATCCTGGTGTTAGGACCAGTTTCTTTATTCATTTTCCTTTTTTTTAATTTTTGAAATTTTAATTAAATTACATTTATCCCTTTCCTTTTCTCTCTCCAACCCTTCCATATGCCCCTCTGCTCTCTCCTTCGAATTCATTGTCTCTTTTGTTTACACATATGTATATTCATTTATATTCATTTATATAACCTGTTCAGTACATGTAATGTCACTTATATGTATATGTTTGGGGCTGAGTGTTTAGACAACCAATTGGTGTGCTTTTCCCTAGGGATGACCATTTCTCCCATTCCCAGACTTCCTTGGTTGCCTATAGTTCTTTGTGTAGGATTGAAGCATCAGAGGCTTCTCTACATCCAGCTTGTCATGTGCTTTGGTATAATCCTTGATCAGTTCACATTTGGGTAGTAATGTTAGAAAGACTCTATTGGGTATATCTTCTGATATTACTCAGAGACACAATCAAAAAGCAAAAGTTTTTAAGATAAAATATTCCTGGAGAAATCAGGAAGAAGAGATGTTAAACAAAGTGATCCCATGCACAAAAGATCATCCTACTTGGGACTCATGAGTTTTGCTTGTTTGTCTCTGTGTTTCTAATTCGAATGCATTATAAAATATACAAATTAACAATCTTCTATACTTAAGCTAGTTTCTCTTGCTTTGAGAAGAAACAGGATAGGAAGAAAGACAGAATATATGATAAAAACATAGTGAAGGCCTCATAGCATGGAGGATTCCAAATTTGGGAAGTTTATAATGACAAAGAATAGGTGAGCATCAAGTCAGAGCATCAAGCAATGAGAATTCTTCTGAATCTTACATTTTAATGATCATACATTCAGGGATATGTCAGCAGAATCTGTTCTCCAGCGGAGCTGCTGCTGTAAGACTTAGGCCACATATAACCATTTCAGTCAGGCAAGTTAAAGATCCAGAATATCTGCCATCTTTAGTGTTATTTATGGCTATGCAATGTCCTTGATTATCCATTTCTTTCATTTAAGTACATCCTAATCCATTGAGTTAACTGATTTTAAAAAAAAAGGTTGTAGATTTATTTTATTACAAATGTTTTGTGTATAAATGTATTACTGGTAGCAGAAATTCTGGTTATATCTTCTTATTTCATAACGTTTTCCATGTCCATCTGAGGAACAATCACAGGTCTCTTCTACTTCAAACTTGACTATGGCACCCATGGAGCATTTATGGCCAGGCTTTGTATGAAAAACTGAAACTTCACAGGAATTTATATGTTCTGATATTTCTCTAAATACTAACAGAGTCCTGTTTATTATTGATCCTGTTGTGTTTCTGACCTTGGTGGGTCATTTCTGTGAATGTGTTGTTTGATACCATTACAAAAATCAAGTATAGGTGAAGACAGTGGCCCTCCATCGGCCTTCTGTTTGATTGCCATTGCTGTACAGTCATACAGATTTTAATAGACAGAGTTCTATAAAATATAGCAGGTACATATCTATATTTTATTATACCCACACACATATAAAAAAGTTCCATAAATTAATTGTTCCACGTTTATCTAGGTCTCATAACACTTATAAATGTTATTTAGTATTCATTGGAATTCTCATTTAATTATATAGGAAATATTTGAGGTTTTCTGTGCTTTTCCTTTTGATATGAGTTCTAGAAAAGAGAGCAACCTTTTGTTTGTTTGTTTTTTAATATATTTTGGTACAGTTAGGATTACATCACTTTCACCCTCCATTTCCTCTCCCTAGCCCATCTCGAGCTACCCTGCCTTGAACCACTTCAACGACCCACTCAAATCTCTATTCTTTTGTTATTATTAAATGCATGTGTACATGAGTGTGTATGTTTAGACAGAAATATATAAATACAGAGCATTTTAAATATTTTCATTGGTGGTTAATATGTAATTTTAAGGCTGAGCAAATGTGTCTTTATTTTGGGCAAACTCTTTAGCTCTAGCTGGTCTAGAATTTGATCTGTAGGTCAGGGCAGCCTCAAACTCTTAAGCTTAACCTCCCTCTACCTCCTAAGTTAAAAGCATATGTACTATACTCAACAGGAAAGGTATCTTTGTTCATCACTTTATATAACATCATTCTTAATAGGCAAATCAAGAGTCCTGTATTTACTTTATTTATTAGTGTCAGAACTGAACTGCATATGGAGGTTTCTACAATTGCATTAGAGTAGATCATATGAATTTCTTTCACGTATGCCAAATATTCAAGTATCAGCAATGTGGTACTATCTTTTTGATCTAATGCCAACTACAATTTGTGGATTTGTTATGAAAGCTGTTAATTGGTATATGATCAGAGAGAAATTGCTTTTAAAATAATCCCTGACATTTTTGTCATAAATCATCATGTCAGAATCAATTCTATCTTGATAACTTGTAAGAAAAACATATACACATAATAAAATTTGTCAACAAAATCCCAAACTGAGAATATGATGTGATATCGAACAAAGTTGACAAAACAAAAATCAAACCAGCAACTTCAAACTCGAGACTGAATGTCAATCGTCAAAGTAACCTATCTTGACTCTCTGTAACATTGACTGAAATATTCCCAATGCTGAGTTCAACACCAAGTTTTGCTCCCTAGAGATCTTGATTCCTTCAATGTAAAGAGAAAAGAAAAAGGAGTATTTTCTCTCTCCATATCCTAAGAAAATTTAATTATATATACATTGTCAATTAAAAAAAAACCCTGGAAAATAAAATGTCTACAAAAATAAATTATTTTATGCCAAATGCCCAATGAAGAAACATGTTTTTCCTTGGAAGTTTTTTAACTTGATCAAGTTTTGTAGATCATGGAGATGTTGCAAGGTCAAGTTATTACAGAGAATTAAACCCCATCATAGTGAATTATGAAATGCTAAATTTTTATATATTCATTCAAGTTTAATAGATATATTACTTTTTCTCTTTCTGACTTAAATGATTTGCCAGCCCTGAATAGCATGAGAAATAGAAGATTGTGATTACACCAGATGTTTGATGCAATATGTAAAACCTAACACAGGAAATAAGACCAAAATTATATTAAAAAGAATGTATGAGTCTGTTACTCCTATTCATTTACTTTCTTCAGAGTGTACATGGATTTTATATAATTTATAGAAGCTGGTTCTGTAGATAAAAGCTATTTGGAATTTTTCAGAGACTATTTTCTTCTCAACTTAGTATTCTTTCTCATAGTTGCTTCATTATTAGTCAAACCAATTAAGTGTGCTCAGAGTAAGCTACATATGCTAAGCACACAATTTGTATGAAATTCAATTCTGTTCATTACCTTTATGCTAGTGATTTTATTTTCCCTGACTTGGAGTAGTGGGTTCATTTTTTTTAATAAGAACTTTGTGTTAAAAATGGCATGTTGAAATGCCTGACATGCGAATTCTCAAACTGTCTTAACTGGATTTTGGCATTTAATAAGCTGTAAACTGCCGATGCTATTTGCAGATGAAGTCTCATTTTTGTCCATCAGCAGGGGGCTGGAAGCATAATTAATTGAGGGAAAGTTAAAAGATGGACAGTGTGGTCACATTTATGCAAATACTGCAGCGGACCATCTAACAGAAGAGAAAAATAGCTTGCAACCTATTGGTTTGGTTTCGGACCTAATTCCACAGGGTCCATTTAAACTCTGCAGATTGTGCATCTGACAATTAAGACATTGTGTTTTTTTAATCCTGGCTCTGATGGTACGAATAGTAGGCAAAAAGTTGAAGTCCAGAGAGACTGTTTTATTTCAGCTCTGGCCATTTTTTTTTTTTTTTACTTCTCATGAATGTTAA